>PDUQ01000052.1:0-148085 GCA_002994785.1 Heterobasidion parviporum
GCTGATGAAGACCTCGGCAGGAAAGAAGCTACTGGACAAGGATTAACTATTAAACAGCAGAAACCGATACAAGATGAACTTGCGCGGAGGAAGTTAATCACTCACCCCATAGGGAAGAAACTATTAGCCATGGGAGCAACAGTCGCACACATCCGATCAGCAGTTGCGGATGAAGAATATAGGCGCAGGCTCAAAACAACAAACTAGGAAGACGGCTCCTAGCGGCAGGATTTACCCCTGCAGAAATCAAGAAGGCACTCAGTAAACCGTTGTTACCTAGCGGACAGATTCAATGAATCAACAAAGGCAGAATAACCTCCATCGACAGGAGATGGACATCACCCGCGACTCGGACAGTCAAAGGAAGAACATGCGGAAGAATAAATTCGGAAGCGCTCGGGAACAGAAGGTGGCCCCTTCTTTATCCTCTCGCACATCGACATATTCTCCTCATCCAAGCCGAAGAAATCCCAACAATCTACATGGGCCAGGAAGAATGCGGCCGACTCAACGTCGAACTGGAGATACCGCGCAGTTAAAGACCTGGAGAGACAAATGACCAAGGGGCTTGCTTGGAAGAAGACTCGCTTCGCCAAAATGCCGACGAAGAACACGACTCAGAACGGCTCGGTATTCACACCGGAACCAGAAGATCTGTCTTATCAACATGCCGATGAAGACTATATGACACAGGCTCGGATTACTCGCCGGACGGAGAAGAATTCCATGACGCTATGAACCTGACAGCATCGAAGCAGAAGAAGAGGACTGGAGAACGCATCTAGAGACAGTCGAAGAGAAGAGGAAGACGAATACTCGGAAATGTCTACCTCCCCGACTCCTACACTCCTCCCTCTGCGCTCACGGAACCAATGCTCGAAACACCACAGACTCCCTACGTGGACGATCATTGGAACAAAGAAGCACCCGTAAAAGCATACGGCAGCGGCGCTTGGAGAATGTCGGCAAAGACCATTGATTCAGACGGAGACACACCTCCTCGTACACCCGACATACCCTCCGACGAAGACATACCGATCACCTCCGGTGAAGAGGAAGAACACATCGAGAAATCCAAGATGGCCGAAACTTAGAAGACCTTCAATAGAAGACGCCCGAGACAACTACCGGGCTCCATGGATATTGACAGTCTCGCATACAGAACGGCCAGTGCTATCTATCGAGATACCACACGAACGGATTACCCCACCCCTCACTCCACTGCGGACGACACTTCGACAGACGAAGTTCCCTGGAGAAGAACCACGCCGACAAGCGAATTACTTTGGAAAGACTCCGACACCACGGATGCAGAAGATGATCTTGGCCGATCACCTATCAGCGAAGACCCAATGGAAGTCGACAACGATCTCGACCGATCGCCTATCGCAGAGTTGGAAATAGAAATAACCCGAGAGGAACAGCAGTGGCAAGAGATTCAAACCCAGCAGATTGGCCAAGCAGGACCAAATGAAGCATCGCCTATAGTAGACAACCAGACCACTGGAATCTCCCCACTTCCCCCGACCATCCTCTACTCGCACCACCACCACTGCAAGGCAGCAAGTGGTATCTTAACCCAGAATTGTGGAAACCCTTGGACCTTTCTCAAACCACCAAGGAAGAATGCCTGGTGAACGGGACCCTCGCGTTGCAATATACAACGCAGTCAAGGTCATGATGGAGCTCGCTTACGCGCTCTACACGACATCGACGGTTATGCTCACACTCCGTCGTCGGAACCATCCCCTGCACCATTTCAAGAACCTTCGGACACATTGTCCTCACCGTCATTACCTGGACTACCCGTCCCCACTATGAATCGCCCTTCCACGCCGACTAGACGCTAGTCAGACCAACGTCCCGGTCCACATTCGTTCAACCCATGCCTTTCCATTCGCCCGACTCACGACCAGTCAATCCTACTCTGATATTCACGCGACACTACCCGACTCCTGCCTTGGCCTGCATACAGCTCAACCGACCATCGTTACCCATTGCGCTATATGCAAGGCCGAGGTTAGAAAGGGGGTGGTGTTAAGAGCCGACTCATAACACATGGCATATGATTACAAATCATATGACGCGTGGTCTATGACCAACGGATATGACCTATACCCGGTGACCGACCCCTTGCCTTCACCAACAGACATTGAGTTCTATTTCTATTCTTATCTTCTTCTGATCAACGATCGACTTGACATCATTGATATGACCGTTACCACCGCGCTTCTTGATCATAGAAGCCTACCCTAAACCATTGTGCCTGATCGATTGTTGATCCCTTTTCTATTGTTAGTACACAGGTCTCCCATTCGACAGAACCATCGTTCCTGACCCTGTTCCTGGTACCTCGATTACCGATCACGATCGTTTACCTCGGTACCTTAAGAAGCACGGACCTTCTGTCGATCCTGCCTTAACTTACTTACAGTATATATAGAACGAGCCTAAGACCAGAGTCCTTAGCTCGTTCACCTTTGTTAACCATACCTGTTCTTACTCGACCTTTGGTACTAGCCATACCTCTGCTGCACCTTGTGCTTTGCCTATCGGCCAGCCTCGGTCGTCAATAGAACTGTTGTTATCACACATCGGTTTGACGAGTGTCTCGTCTCTACTCTATCATCGTTCTCAACCATTCACTCGTCGTCTCGACACTGGCTACCTTCTACACAGGCCTAGCAGTGTTCTACCTCGAGTTTAGTGGACAACACATCTACTGCAACCCGAACCCGCACCAGGTCGTACCCTCACATCTGTGGAACGACCTTTGTGTCTGTTTGGAGTCCAAGTACTACCACGAAGCCCTCGTGCATCCAGAATTACGCACCAAGTTAGCCACTGGTGTATTCATTGGACGCACGTGGATCTATCACGTCCCTCAGTGACTTAGGAGCCTCGCGACATATCACGTGTGAAGACCAGGTCTTAACAGGCGGCGATCGTGAGAAAGCTATATATAGCAGGCGTCTAGCACTGTTGCATGTTGTCGGACGACTTCAATCCTGACTCGGCAGGATTACCGAACATAGGATCCTCGTTTTGATGAATCACCAACGTCTGACGATAGTTTGTCTACACAAATAACAGGATTGCCATGATCATTGAATGTCTCTCGTCCACGTTAACTGTTGATCGCCGGTTGGGGAAACGAATGTGAGTCTCCTCTTTTTGAATATACCTAGCCTTCTCTAACCACATTCTCAGGCCTACACTTTGCCAATGCGAGTCAGGAATTGAACGCTCTCAAAGACAAATATTTGAATTCTACAATGTTTGTCTTTTCATCGCTCCTCGAGTCTGCGTTTAGCACCCTTGTCTGGGTCCACGTCATCACAGACCGACCCATAATGTCATATTGCAGATCGACTTTCATCATTTGATTTATGAGCTCTCATGGTCGAAACCCCCTTTATCTCATCTGTCATTGTTTAGCACTCGCAATTGCGTTGCAGTGTTGTTCTGCATCGAACGATCGGCGACCAGTACGTGCTTTGTATATGTCTGGCCTGGAGAACAATGTTTCCTGACTCCGTAGATGCAAGAACTACAGTGCGCCTGCGGAGTTACTCTTTCTGATTGGTTGTTGTTCTCACTCCGCTCTCTGTCTCGCTCTCGTTACTTCGTGGGTGTGATGCTATACCCGCGGGCTTCGTCGCAATTGTTGATGATCACGCTCGCAATTTTCCATCAGCTCTTCAATATTGTGATGTCTCGGCATTCTCGCCCTGCATGTTCGCCCTGTATCACAGAAGGTTCTCCGGTGCTCCAACAATCACTGTAAGAACATCACAGATTGTTGTTCTATTGATACTGTGCTGCTTGAGGCCGTCTGCTCTCACGAAGTTTACAGCATTTGAAAAAGATTTGCTCTTTTTTTGAGCCATCATCCTACGCGATCAACAGCGGTATTGATGTGAACTCCTTCACTCTCCTTCACTAGTCCTCGAAGTGCGATCCGTATATGCTGCGTAACTCCACATCACAATCGTGTCTTGTTCTGACCCCTATCTATACTTAGGTCCCACATCGATCCGAGACGATTGGACGAGTCTAGATTATCTAGCTTCGAACTGGCGAAGCATCTCGTTGAAGAAGCGTACCATTTTCGCGTTAGAATCGTACGCCTCGCAACCAGATAGAAGTCGCAGGTGACTTGATCATGAGTGTCGTGGCACTCGCCACACTCTTCGTATTGCACACGCGCAACTTCTCTTTCAATCGCCATTTTACCCCAAGACCATAATTGAAAACAATACAAATAACGCTTGGCTCGGAACACCCTCCGCATCGAATTCACTATTGAACAGAACCGCCTTCACGGTGCTGGGCGAGCTGGACATGACAAAAATGTCTTTTGGAAGACGTGGTATACATCGGTTGCAAAGACGTGGGCGAAGTGCTGTTCAAAGGTGCATTCCAATCTCCGTCTTGTTACGAATACAAACAGATGACCTCGCTATTGCTTCTTCTTTGATTCGTCACGATGAGCGTACTTTTCAGTCTCTCAGGCTCAGCATGGCTATTGTTTCGTTAATCCAACGCAATGACTTTGAAATATCCTCAAGGTAAGCAGATAAATCATGACTGTGGTTGCATCTGTTCACGTGATAGCTTGCGAACACTCTTTCTCTGGACGCGCGCGCAGGTTACAAATGCTGTCCGTCCCATTTCACCTTGTTCAGATCAGAGTTGCACTTTGAGCGTTCGTTCTTGGGATCGTCATGGGCCTAAGCTCACTGACGCTGACAGTCCCAAAATGGATCCAATGATTATTCCAATACGTCAACTTACCGCGAATCAAACCACGCCGACCTCGTGTGGGCGTCCGGCCGAACGACAAGTAACTCGCTATGACTCTCTCTCCGACTTGACGAGTCGAGGTGACTGCGCGCGTTCGGTGGTTCGGGATCATATGCTCCGTTTCATTATCAAGCGTGCCTGTTCTCGCACTGATGAGGTCTAGCCTTGACGGCGCGATCGCCACAAACCCAATTATCGCAAAAGACGCATACACTAGGCGATACCTTCCAGCGTTTCGTGTACGGTGGGTGTCATTTTGATCCAGAGCTTCAATTTCTCAAGCGATAACGCCCACGATGTCAACAAGCTGACCTTGTTTACTCCATCTATGACAGCCCCAGACGCCCCAGGCCCTGAGCTAGTACCTTTGGATGTAACTATTTGTGCTACCCCTCCGTCCTCGTCGTTTGGATTTGTTATACAATTCTCAGAACGAGAGGCGCAACCTTACTTGTTCGAGGGCTCTCTCAATCAGCGACAGCATCCACATGCATGACTGTTCTTAACGGGTTTGTAACAATCATCCACTGCTTCTATTTCTATCTCTTTCTGATTCAGAGCGTTCGGAGCGTCCAGACAAGTATGTCTCTCTTCAAATTGCCATGAAGAGCCCTTTGACCGTACGCCTGAGGGCGCGCATCGCCAACCACGAGCTAACTTGATATATCACGAGGGCTAGCCATGTGTATGCGTGGGTCCAGATTTCTGCAAATCCAATCATTAGCATACATTCATAATCTGACAGAAACCGCTGCCCTATCCTGATCAGGATCCTCGGATCCTCTTCCGAGCTGTTGTCGATGAGCGCATATGGCAAGGTCGGTGACACCACCCGATTGCAAAGGACTCGCTAGAAGGAACAGTCAACTATGGTAGACTAGTGGTGTTATATGTCGTTTTACCGTTATCGCTCCTTTTTTCTTCTCTCGGGTGAGTGGCGCTGACTTCCCCCAGCTAAACGCGAACGCCTTGACTTCTGCATTGACGACGGCGTACCGGCGACTCCATCTCTTGGCACGAGTCGCACCGCATGTCAGCCCGGGGACCAGACATGGCCGTACAGAAATGAAGAGCAATATCAATCCGCAATTGCTCGCCTCTGCTTTGAGCGCCAACTGAAAATGGCAGGTGCGTCCTTTGCTTCGGGTGTCGCGTCTAAGCAATGACAGAATTCAAAGTTTGTTAGAGCAATAGCCGCATCAGGGTTGCTCAGGGTATCCTATCGATATTCAGGTCTCCACATCTATGTTCCTGGTATGTTCATGTCTCTCGGCGCTTTGGAGATAATGAAAGCTATCCGTGACATCTATAAGAAAGGTCGCACACTATCTCCGCAGGTCCTAGGTGAAGTTGTTCCTCGACCGCGGCTCTACCCTCTATGCAAAGAGAAGCGAAGACGTGGGATGGACACACTTCGGTCCATCACTCTCTAGACGTCCAAGATGCTCGACCGCAAGAGGAGCTGTCGATGGCTTCTCTCGATTGGTATGCCATTTTCCCGCTTTGGACGCCAGATCAGGCCTATGGACATTTTGTTAATCCGGGGGCATAATGGCAGTGCTTCTATTCTGACTCAGGAGAGTTTCTGTCTGCGACGGCCGAAACCGAGAGGATCGAGTACTCAATGACGGGCATAAAGACACAGGAGAATCCACGTCGCCGACCGTGGCTTGCCGACTGGTAGCCTCGTGCGTGGTGAGCTGTGCTCATGCTTGTCTCGCCATGGCAGCTAGCAGATCTTACACTGATGCTTGCTGTTTCGGTCGGTTCTGCATCGCATTGATCTTCCATGATAACAATGCTGCCGAGGCTCAGCTCTTTCTGCTGTTAGCTCACGATCAGTGGTCGATTTACGGTCGACAGCGGAGGATCCTGAAGCTCTTCACCTGAGCATCAGTCTGCATCAGTCTCCAGATCGGCTCGCTCCCAAAAATAGAAGTGGCACCCGCGGAGCTCCCCAAGTTCAAGCTCAGCGACTGTGGTCGTCCGCAAACACGCTTGACGTTCTCACTCTCGAACACTGCTTTCCAACAGACGACAGCAAGAGACTGATCCATCGCACATCATCGATTCATTCACCGCATGGATCTGGAGCTCGTCCCAAAAGGTAGCCACAAGGACCTCTGCGAGTATCAAGGCACGTCCATGTGCCCTTGATTGTTCGCCTGCTTTCGTCCCCGGCGTCTGAGACGAAAGATCCCATGGTATCCAGAAGTTCACGAAGTCTCCACCAATTGTTCTTAGAGAAGATGGCGTGCATGCTATGAATGGCCAATGGACGTGATTGAAACGCGGCTCAACGATCGAGCATTGTTGCTGATAAGGGTTTGAAACTGATTGTTGATCCTTACCTTTCCGAAACACCTACTTCCCCACGTTCATCGTCATGGCCTCTTGTGCTCCTCCGTCCCCTGATACTTGGATCTGCAGGCATGCAGGAAGCTGAGCACACGATCATCCCAATCGGACTAGCGCTCAGCTGTGCAGTCTGGGTATTGTGTAGGCCTCCCATAGTACTGGGAAGAATGGAAGGCTGTCTGTCCTCGCTCCGTCAGTGTCGAGTTGTGTGTGCTAGCGCGCTTCCACCACCTGTGGAGTCCCCAATGAGGCGTGTGCAGGGGGCACCTACACTAAGCGGGACGACGGAACGGGACGGCGACAGCGATGGATCTGATATGGGTTCTGCTGACGACATCATGCCGACAGCGACTTCACACCGCCTTCGCCTTTTCCCGTGGCGCCTTGCAGCTGTTTCACACTTGCCTTGCACGGTCTATAGCTGCTCAAGTACGTGAGGGGCGGCAGGATGGAGTCTAGTATGTCGCCCGGTTTTGTCTCTCGCCTGTTCAGTTTCCGACCTCCCCATGTGACGGGCGACCCCTCCGCTCGTGTATAAAAGCGCACAAGACGATCCATCGAGACCCATCTCACCCTCCAGGACATCCTCGTTCTCTCTTTCTCCATCTGTCTTGTTCACTGGTGTCACCCCTCGTCGTTCAATACCTCAATCTTCGCGCTATCGTGACACGTCGCGGTCAGCATTGCATCAATAATTCCATCAGGTAACGTTCCTCGTCTACATACCTTGAATGACCTTTGAAGCTATCCAACCACCTTAGATCCCTCGTGATATCCCTCTCAAGCCTTCCCGCACATTGAACGTCCTTTCAATTCTGCAGAGGATAGTCAGCCTCTCGTCTACGTATGCCCTTCCTTTGTCTTTGTTACTTTGCGTATATTAACACCTTGCCTTTGCCTTCTGGATTCTTTCCGTTAAAAGCATTTATCGTGAGAGTCCGTCTATTTCACTTCATGTATTGCATATCAGAATGCTCACATTCCCGTGTATGCGCCTTTTTCGACAGCCGACGCCTCGGCTCGGAAGGAACGCATTGCACGCGCCATCGATCGGGCCCACTTCTCTACAACGCCCCTGCTCCGAGGTCAGCGGTGGTCCTTTCAATTTTGGCTTTTGGCTTTATACTTACTTTGGATCCCCCTTTTTTGGTGTTCTTGTGGCATATATGCATATTCTACCTCTGGCGGGATGCATATATGCTACACTTTCGTGGCGATATCATAAATTGTCCTCTTCACTCAAGTCGAACACCATTAGTAGATATCGCGGACACACTCCCTCGTGCTCCTGGATCTAATCTTGAGGTAGCTGTGCTTCTTTCTATCTGCTTCGAGAAGTCGATTGACAGGTTGTGCATACTTTTGACGCATAGCAAGCCCAAATCGGCCGAAGCGCAACCCGACGTCTAGCAGCTTCGAACCATCGTCCCTCTTCCCGTCCGTTGTTCCAAGCATCCCACTCGAGAAACGCCACCGCCGCCACCAGGTACCGTCATTCGTTTCCGAAGGTTTCGCGACTCATCTAATCATCACATATATGCTAGATAACCTAAACCCGAATCAACGTCCAAGATGGGAAACTCTCACTCACAAAACCGCGCTGCAAACTCAAGAGAGCGCCCGCGAACCCTCAAACATCATCGATCCGCTCCGCTTTTGCTCCAGAAGAGTTTCCTCAACAGCACGTCCACTGGCTCCTTCAGCTCTACTCAATCTCAAGAAATATATATCCGGCCTACCTCCGAAAAAGCCGCCCTCGTCGCCGCCGAGGTTCTCCTTCCGCCGCCCGCGCCGCCCGTATATGTGTCCCCTCCTTCCGCCAGCATCTTCCCAGCGCTGTCAGTCCCCGATCAGATACCAGAGAAGGGGGAGGCGGCCGCCTACTCTGCCTTCCTCCGGGCTTATCCCGAGTACTACCTCACGTGGACGCTTGACGCTCTGCGGAAGTCTGAATTCTCGCGAGTCGACACGCCACATGCACGAGAGACGTACGTGGACTACATGGGTGGTGCTCTCTACCCTGCGAGCCTGGTGAACGTGCATGCCGAGTTCCTCAAGGGGTGTGTGTTGGGAAACACACACTCTGCGAGTAATAGGTGGGTTCAACCAGTCTCCCTATGGTGCACCGGTTCTCACGTCTAGTCTATCAACAGCTCGCAACTGTCAGCTAACCTGACGGCACAAGCGCGCGCGGCTGTATTAGCATTCTTCAACGCGCCTCCGGGCTCGACAGTCGTTTTCACGGCCAACGCGAGCGCAGCACTGAAACTTGTGGGAGAATGTTTCCCGTTCTCTGAGGGGAGCACCTACGTTCTTCCCGAGGACGCACACAACAGTGTCCACGGCATCCGACAATTCGCGAAGCGACGTGGTGCAGAAGTATGTTATATCTCCGCGACACCGCAGGGGGGTGTCGAAGAACCTGTCGTCAAGGTCAGTTGTGCATATCATCTCGTTTCAGGTGATCGAGTTTCACATGTGTGTGCAACAGAGAATCTTGCAGCAGCACCGACCCTCGAAGGCCCCTTGCCTCTTCGCCCTCACCGGCCTTTCTAACATCTCAAATTCCAAGCCATCACTCTCCCTCCTGACATATGCTTCTGCTCTCGGCTACACTACTCTGCTGGATGCTGCGGCACTTGCTGCCACCTCCCCTCTCGATCTGACTGCCACGCCTGCCGATGCTGTTGCGATTAGCTTTTACAAGATGTTTGGATTCCCGACAGGTGTGGGTGCGCTCATCCTCGCCCCCGGTGTCGGGCAGAGACTTGGTGGCGAGAGGCCTTGGTTCGCTGGAGGCACGGTGGAGGTGGTGCAAGTGCCAGGAGAGCTAGTAACACGAGCAGAGGAGATAGAAGAGCAGTTCGAGGTAAGTCATCAACCCTGACCTGCAACGAGTAGGGCGCGTTAACATGAGTCGTATCATAGGATGGGACGATCAATTATCTTTTGTTGCCGGCGATAACTACGGGCTTGCGCTTCCTCTCGGCCTACCTTCCCTTCCTCCCTCTCCGCCTCTCTTCATTGACACATCACTTGACGAACGAACTTGCAAAAATGCGACATCTGAGCACGGGAAAGCCTGCTGTCCGGGTGCTCTCGCGTGTACCAGAGAAGAGGCTGCGCGCCGTCGGTGACAAGGCAGACGCGGGGTCTGTTGTTTCAGTGCTTTTCCTTGACGTCAGTTCTCTTTCCACTCGCATTCCTTTCGCTCATCCGCTAACCTACATATCATAACCTTCTCCTGAATTACAGCCAAATGGAGTACAACTGCCGAACTCATTTATCTCACATGCCTCAGCGAACGCGCACATCTCCCTGCGGACAGGTTGTATGTGTAATCCAGGCGGCGCGGCGGCACTGTTGCGCGCTAAGCCAGCGATGACGCGTCTGAGAGCCGGGGCAACGCTAGCTGCGCTCGAGGCTGCTGCGGGTCGCGAGCTCGGCGTGGTGCGAATCAGCCTAGGCCTTGCGAGCGACTGGGCAGATGTGTGGAGGGTGCTGGAGTTCGTGCGGGACTTTGTTCTAGACGCTCGCGGGAGGGAGGAGGCGATGGGCGCGTGGGAAGCTAGTGAAGGAAGGCTCAAGGATTCGCCATGTGCAATGGGTGCGTGCACACCAAATGGCGTTGATCAAGCAAGGGACGTACTAGCTGTCAGAGGACCGCCTTCAGAGGTCGGCAGGGCGTTTTGATCCACAGTCTACGCAAGTGGCTTGGATATCTCGATCTCCTTCCATTGGACACGGAGTTGGAGTGGGCTCAACGCCGGTATATCTGTATGTCTGCGCTCGCTCTGTGTAAATTGACTGCGCTCTTCAGCCTTACAAATACTGTACGTCTATATTCGTGCGGTTCTAAATCTTGTTTATGTAGCCTGCGTTGACATGGTCTGTACAGTTACTTATCGTGTTCTTTCTTCCTGCGATACTCTTATCTCTAGCGATGTGGATACCGATGCCAAAATGGGATACCTTATTTATTGCGCCTTTCCTTTGATGCAATACTACCGCTTTCTGTTTGGTTGATGCTTTTCAGGTGCGACGTTAAATAGACTAAGCCTAGGTGATATATCTACAAAGAGCAGACAAGACAGACATATGTCTGTGGACAAACGTCTCATTGGGCGTCACTTCTGCAATCCACCTTCAGCCGTGTAAGGTTATCCAGTGTCCTTTTCGTCGAGGGCGAAGATGACCCGGATCAGAGACGTGGAGTACAGAACGAAAGAGATCCTGGATTTTGGCAGTAGCCATTCCAGAACAAACTTCAGCGCTTGTCGTGGAATATAAGGTCCTCTGAAATTATAGCTTCTCTCCACACGTTCAGTACACCATGGTCCAATCTGCCAAAATTGCTTCCAACATAGTCGTCTCGAAGACAGGGGTACGTGATCTTTTGAAAGTGCAGGTCATCGAGACTCACCTCTTTCTGAGCTTAGCATGGCTTGATGATGATGACGTGCGGCGCATTTTCTCAGCAAAGTCGAGGAAGTCAGTGACTGACCATCCTCGTACAGCTGGAAACCTGTTCCTGTCCCTGAGGAGGAGGCTTTCGAGTCGATCAAGGCGGGTATCGACACTCTTCCTGAAGGGGTCAAGATGTTCATCAACAGCGGTCAGTCGGAAGTTTACACACATCAAGTCGCTCGTTGATGATTTCTCTAGGAGAGTTTTATGGCATCAATCCGCGGACGGCCAATCTAGAGCTGGTCGCAAGGTTTTTTGAGAAGTATCCGGCTTATGCGGACAAAGTTTTTCTCTCTGTCAAGGTCAGTCATATGTAAGACTTCAATGAGTCTACTTACCGATTACGGATGCCTTCTAGGGAGCGAGCACAATTCCTGGGGTTGGAATCGATTGCTCGTAAGGAATAGAGGTGCCGACCGTTGAGTGTTGCTCACGTCTCTTGATTTTTAGTCCGGAGAACCTACTGCGCAGCGTGAATCGCATCCTTGACAGACTTCGCGGGACCAAAAAACTCGATTTATTCGAGAGCGCTCGCGTCGACCCAAACTATCCCATCGAGGACACGATGAGAGTCCTGTCCGGCTTCGTCGCGGAGGGCAAATTTGACTGCATCGGCTTGTCGGAGTGTCGCGCAGAGACCGTCAGACGAGCAAGCGCCGTATGTGAAACCGTCTCTGGAGAGGTTTTGTTTGACTGATGTTAATGAGCTCCATCCAGATTGCTCCTGTAGCTGCTGTTGAGATCGAAGTCAGCCCTTGGTCCTACACCCAAGAGACTAGAGACGGTAGCGTTCAATCGAGCTGTGATTGCCCGAGTACCTAGCTGAACCATCACCAGTGATCGCCATATGCAAAGATTTGGGCATCGCAGTTGTTGGATATTCGTAAGTCATCGCATATTTTTCGCAGGCTACGTGATCCTTATAGAGAACATAGCCCGCTTGGCAAAGGATTCCTCACGGGCTCCATCCAGGGGCCCGGAGACATTGAAGGTGCAATCAAGTCCCGCTACGAGGTGTCGAAATCTATCTGACCTGCTCAAATAGAAGGAGATTTGCGTCGTCATCTAACCAGGTTCAAAGAGGAGGTATGTGACTCACCGCATGCAGAGCATCTTCCTCAGCCCTAACACATATGGATAGAACATGAAGCATAATTTCGCAATTGTCGATGGATTGAAAGCTATCGCAGACAAGAGAGGTATAACGACCGCGCAACTATGCATTGCCTGGGTCTCATCCCTTGGGCCTCACGTTATCCCTCTTCCTGGATCTTCGTGCGTGCCTTCATTGTTTGTCTGAATCCCGAAGCGGGATGTCCTGTTGATTCATTGGCTTAGCAACAAGAGACGCACTCTCGAAAACCTGAACGGAAACGACATCGAGCTGTCGTTTGTTGAACTAGGAGAAATCAATCAAATCCTTGAAACGCATACGGTCAAGGGAGGACGCTACTTCGATGAGATTGGGGACGACAAACTGCTCCTCTGGGGATAGATGATAAAGGAGCTGCTGTCGGCTTCCTCATTGTCACAATCAATGTAACGAGTCTCTAGATACCTTCAGCGTTGATGATGATCCAAACGATTACAATGATGGCCTTGAACCGTTTTAATGCATCGATTTAGTGCTTCAGAGGGAATGGGCCTTGAAAAAATAGCACGGAGAAGACAGAAACTCCACAAGAGACATACTACACAAAATGAGCATCATTCATCACTAATAACGGAATATTGATGTTCAGCCATCAAACATGGTACCGTCCATGCGAACACCCATATCGTGCTTGATGTCCATGCCCAAAAGTTTCATCTTACCCGCCTGAGAAAATGATGTTAGACCAATCGAGACTGAGGCGTTGTCGTTGTAGTGACTCGAGAAGGGATGACGAACCTCAATTCGCTCCTGCTGCACTCTTCGCAAAGCCTGCAGCTGTTCCTTACTGAGATAACTTTCGTGCTCGACTTCTTTGCGTTTGTGCTGGTTTTGAAGTGCACGGAGATCTGCAGAGGGGTCGTAGTTATCGTCGGCTGGGGGAATGTACTCGCCAGCACGGAGTGCCGACATGCGCCGTTCGTATGCCTCCATGTGATAAAATTTTTCGTGGGGTAGAGTGGCTGAGCCAAGAGATGTCAGTGCTCATCTAGAGAATCTCCAAATATCGCGTACCTGTGTTGAAGTCTTCCACAAAACGAGCAAATTCCTTTTTGTTCTGGTCTTTTGATATTGTTTCTGGGTTTAACATGCGCTCTTCTACAAGCCATGCACGGAACTCTTGTTCCTTATTGTAGATGCTATCGCAGACGAGGTCAGCAGCATCATAAAGATGTGCATGAACGATGCGTACTCGGTCTCGGCGATGATTCCATACTTGCCCCATTGGCTACCCACAGCAGCGCTCTTCTTCTGAACCATAAAATGATCGTTCAGACAAATATGTCGGACGCCCCACGGAGACAAACACTCACCTTTTTGTCTTTCTTATCCTTTTTTCTGTCCTTTCTGTCACGATCCCTACTTCGACTGCGGCTCCTCCGCTTCTTGTGCTTCTCCTTCCGTCGCTTTCGTCGTCGCTCCGAGTCTGACAAGGAAGAACTTGACCTTGAACTTGACCGCGATCGCGGCCGTTTCTCCCTGCTTCTGTCTCTCCTCGACCCTCGTTCTCTGTCTCGAGAGTGTGAGCGTGATCTTACACGCTTTTTATCTTGGTCATCTCTGTCCCTCGATCGTGAACGCGACCTCGCCTTTTTCTTCTCTCTGGAATCCCTATCCCTGTCTCGTGAGCGTGGACGAGACCTTGCCCGTCTCCTTTCCCTGCCATCTTCCCGGTCATGCCTATCTCTGAGTCTATCTCGTGAGCGTGATCGTGAGCGACGCGGTGGGGAGCGCGAACGGTGTCGATACAAGCTTCGCGATGGAGAACCTTCGTGCGGTGGTCTCCGTGGTGGCGGCGAATAATGACGCTCAGCATGAGGCGGTGCTTCGCGTTCGAGCCGTTTGTCGCCATGTGGGCTCCGTGAACGGCTGCGTCCCCTTCGTGGATGTTTCTCGGCTGGCATGTCAAAGATATTGTCAACGACGAGAGCACCGATCCGGAGGGTTATATGGTCCCACATTGGTAAACAGACCCACGTGGCATGAGATTATAGATTTTGCCGACCGTCGTGAAGTTTGAACAATTTCTACCCACTGTGCTCGTTATCCTAGTCCTACTGTCGCAACATCACAACGACAACAAAATTCACTGTTGCTAGAAAAAGGATGCTGGTCAACGTACAATTCTACTCCATTCTGCGCTTCCGTTCGACCTCAGGCCTGCTTGCAGTACAGAATACCTTAACTCGTATATCTTCCTGGTATCTGGGACTTATCCCTCGCTCACTTATATATATCTTATAGATCATACAAGATCAGACGAGACAGATGATGCGTTTCAAATGCTGATAAAATCGTCAAACGGATACATGCTTATGAATGCGTAAACTCGTGGACTAATGACTGTGACTGCGAACCCAACCCCGCGCGCCCACGACTGCTGATCACGAATAGTGAGTCAGAAGACAGAAAGTTGCGGGAATGGTCAAGTAAATACCTTATACAGACACTCAGTTGAGCTCCTCTTCCTCGCCAATGCCATAAGAATGGGGAACGCGTTAGTCAAGGGCTTCTTCTTCGGTGAGGCTATAGGTATGGGGGACGCGCTTGTCGAGGGCCTCCTCACTGCTGATGCCATAGCGGTGGGGAACGCGCTTGTCAACGGTCTCTTCGTCGGTGAGGCTATAGCGGTGGGGAATGCGCTTTTCGAGGGACTCTTCCTCGCCAATACCATAAGAGTGGGGAACGCGCTTGTCGAGGGCCTCCTCACTGCTAATGCCGTAGCGGTGGGGAACGCGCTTGTCGAGGGCCTCCTCACTGCTAATGCCGTAGCGGTGGGGAACGCGCTTGTCGAGGGGCTCTTCCCCGCCAATGCCATAGGAATGGGGAACGCGCTTGTCAACGGCTTCTTCGTCGGTGAGGCTATAGCGGTGGGGAATACGCTTTTCGAGGGACTCTTCCTCGCCAATACCATAAGAGTGGGGAACGCGCTTGTCGAGGGCCTCCTCACTGCTAATGCCGTAGCGGTGGGGAACGCGCTTGTCGAGGGCCTCCTCACTGCTAATGCCGTAGCGGTGAGGAACGCGCTTGTCAAGATATTCGACGCTGGCATCGTCATATCCACGAGCTACAGGCGAACATGAGCATCGGGTCCGTGAGCGTGAATCCGATGCAGACAGTGCTTACCGACAGCTAGGAGTCAAGTCATGATGGGCCGTAACGAATTCCGTCAATATGTTTTCAAGAGACAACGAAAGGTATCCTACCTCGGGAATGTGCCCCCAACACGAAGGCGGAGAGAATCACGAAGGTGCGGAACTGCATGGCGAGTATCGAAAGTATGCACGGAGGATGAGGTTGGCGTGAGGAGGCAGATGCGTTCAGTCGTGAAACGGTGGATTCCCTCCGCCTCTCCGTCATGCCTTAAATATGCGTCGCATCACCCTTCCTGCGTCTCAAGTTGCACAGTGGACCGGCCCCACGTAATGCACTTACTCGCACCTGCCGCGATCTTTGTGTGCCAATGACCATCGACGAACCGACCTGAGTTCGCTCCGAACCAAGTCCGCCCATTCGTCAGTCCATCGCACAACCAATCACATCGAGCATCGCGATCTGGATGACAGGGTCAGGGACTGAAACCCTCATCGTGCGCCGGCTGTGCGGACGCACCATGCGGGCGCATAATGAGTCTATTAATGAGATCGGTGCACTGCATATCGACTCAAGGATATCACCCTCCGGCCAACCCCCGGCTCAGGGCGAGAGGCCTTCGGAGATATAGAAGATCCTGTCGACAGATACCAACGCGATGATCACCACTTGTAATTGCTCGCCGTTTATCCCTGTCCCTTTTCGTCCCCTCCGCTGACAGAGACAGGACGAGGGGCCATAGACAAGCACCTCGACACATGTACAGTGATGCTAGCTTGTCAACCATGTAGTCACTAATATCATCACTAGATGGCCCAGTGTCAAAGATTTGGCTGGGCGCTTGTTCATATGTTCGTTCGGCAAGCGGCGATGGTCCCGCCTCAATCAGTCCCAGCCTATCCCGCGCTCAGCGCCCAGAAATGAGCGCACGATGTCTATAACTGATCTTGGTCTGCCAGCGGCGGTGCTGTCTTAGCGTATTGTATCAGCCACGAGGCGCATCGGAGCTGAGGTGACTGCCACTGCCAGACAAAGTACTTTCTTCCGCTCCAGATCGGGACTCGAGGCGCGAAGCGGTGATTAAGAAAAAAAATGCGATGATGAGCAATATATCTCGGGGAATTGGGGTCTATGGAGTCGAATCGAACCGGGTCGGGCGGCGCTTGCAAGCCCACTGTGTTTCGGTCTTCTATCAGGCCTGTCAGGGTCGACGATCGCGTGCTCCGCACTGTCTTTCGGGGCGCCAATGATGTCTGGTGATGTCCTCCACGCGGGTAAGTGGGACTTAGAATCAGCGCAGGGCGCACGAACACAGCCATATACGGGTATCACCACCGCGATCGCATAGAAGGAGTGGATAGCCCAGGCCGACATGCCGACATGGTCGGGGGCCCACTTCATATTAACTCTGCCTCATTTTCGTCATCCCAGAATGGACAGGCAAAGCGTCTGATACTCTGTTTTCCCAGTGGGATAGCTAGCCGGGGAATCTGACAAACTTCGTCGGACGAAGCGACGGTGCCATACCACAACATCCCATCGCAAGATCACCTATTCTTTCGTCACTTGCAAGCGTGTCCGTTGGCTGATTGCCTCTCATCCTCAGAGTTACCCACTTTCCACTTCACTCTGACCCATGCACGCCCTCGCTATGCTCCTTCCCTCCATTCCCTTCCTCTTCTCCATCCTCTCCCTTTCCGCCTTCGCCGCCGACCCTGGCCACACTGGCGGCCACCACTCCAGCGCCGGTTCATCTAGCTCGGAATCGAGCACCATGCCTGCGCACGCGTCGTTCAGCGTGCACTTTCCCTGGGCGACGCGCACTACGCCCGCGCCGCACCGGCACCCCTTAGACAAGTTCTACCCGCTGTGCGGCGAGTGGCTGCATAGCCCGCAGCCGTTCTCGGGATACAAGCGCACGTTCGTGTCGTTCTCGGGGAACGCAGGAGACCTCGGTGCGCGCGCGTTCGTCATTACTGGCGCGGGGCCTGTGCGCTGACCCCATTTTCTCTATCCCGTTCTGTCTATCCACGGTCTGCGCGGGCGGGCGTGGCGACAGTGAGCGTGCACTACACACGCGCGCGCGTCCCGCGCAAGCGCGAGGACTTCACATTCACGATCGCGATGGATGTGCCGATCGCGCCGTCAGGCCAGCTCTGCTTCGACGTGCAGATGCCGCCGCCCACGGTGCCCGCCTCGCAGGCGGCAACCGCGCCCGAATACGGCGTGTTCCTCTTCGAGGCGCGCGACCCCGTGACGAACGCGACGGCATTCCACGTGCGTTTCTCGTTATTTTTCTCGTTATTTTCTGTGGTGTGGTTCTGAGGGATTGTGTGTCTTTCTACGGGCAGTGTTCGGATGTAAAGCTTGTGGACGCAGAGGACCGCCCGCAGGACTATCCGGCGATGTGTGCACGGAATAACGAGACGCTAATCCCGATGCCGGAGGAGTATCTGTAGTACACGGGCGCAGGCTCTTTGAGAGGGGATACGGTCATGGAAATGGAAGTCATTCTGCGTGTCTCGTGAATAGTCGCCATCGAGCGCCGGTCTGGACACAGCCCACGAGGAGACGAGAGCGGGAACTTCACATACATTTCGCCCGTGCAGGGGCGGCTAAACTGGAGCTTGGCAGATCAGGCGGTCAATAACGAGAAGCGGGTGCACGCGGTGCACGTCGAAACGGCAATCAACCTGTCCTTGATGTCATTAATTAGCGCGCGCGTACGCGATGCGGGGAAACAACCGTTAGTGTTGTTGCCCCTCTCGGATCGCGCCCGAAATGACGTTTCGCCAGGCGCCCGGGGGCCGGGAGGCACACACAGCGGGCGATCGACAGACGCCGATCAACCCGTTCCGGTCAGTTTGTGACGTGACATCCCGTGTCACGTTTGCGACATGCCATTGCACTGCCATTGTCGACCGAACACGCGTTAGATCCGAAGGCCATGCTGAACTTTTTTCGTGCGCGCGCTCCAGCGCTCTAGCCTTGAATCAAGGGCCTCGTGACTGGCTATACTAAAAACCATACCGGTGCGCGCCACTTGCGCGCCTCTTTCCTTTCGCTTTCTCCAGTCGATCCTCGACATCAACCGACACCCAGCAAAGTCATTAATTAACCCCATATATCCTCCCCAATATCCTCCCATCACACCCAATTTCACGCATCACAATGTCCGCCGCCGTCCAGCCGCCGACCCTGCCCGCACCCTTCTCCCCTGAGACCGTCGCGGGCCTCTGCCTCCACGAGCCCAAGTACTTCAAGGTCCAGCTCCAGTCCACCGCCCACCGCGCCGCGATAATCGCACATTGGGATATCCCCGCCGGTGTGCGCGTCCTCGAGATCGGCTGCGGCCAGGGCGACACCACCGCCGTGCTCGCAGAGCTCGTCGGCGAGACCGGCCACGTGACCGGCGTCGACCCAGGCGCGCTCGACTACGGTGAGTTCGGACGAAGCTCACGTCGCTCGCGCTGCCGACGCGACCTCTGCCCTCCCCCACCAGGCTCGCCGTTCACGCTCGGCGAGGCCCAGGCGCACCTCTCCGCCGGCCGCCTCGGACCGCGCATCACCTGGGCTCAAGCCGACCCGCTCACCTTCCTCGCCGCGCGCGCGCCCGACGCGGCCCCCTTCGATGTCGCTGTCCTCTCCCTCTGCACGTGGTACTTCGCGTCCCCGCGCGTGCTCTCCGCGCTCCTCGCCGCGCTCGCGCCGCACGCGACGCGCCTCTGCGTCGCCGAGTGGAGCCTCAGTGCCGCGCGCCCCGCCGCGCACGCGCACGTCCTCGCGGCGCTCGCGCAGGCCGCGCTCGAGCACCGCAACCCCGCGTCCGAGTCAAACGTGCGCACCGCGTTCGCGCCCGCGAGCATCGTGCGCGCGGCCGCGGCGCCGGAGGGCGGCGCGTGGAAGGTGGTGAGGGAGGCGCGGTTCCGCCCTGCGGAGGGCACGCTGGACGGGCAGTGGGAGGTGCAGGCGGTGCTGGACGGGGAGTTTGTGAAGGGGATCGAGGAGTTTGTGAAGGACGAGGGGGAGCGGGCGGTGGTTGTCGCGCTGCGGGAGGCTGTGAGGGCGGCGGCGGACGTGGTGGGGAGCTCGAAACAGGTGGAGGCGATGGACGTGTGGTGTGCAGAGTTCGTGCACGCGTGAGAGCCGCCGAATCCGTAGCGATTGTATTGAATAAGAAGACAACCTCTGAAGTAAACGATTGTGTGTGATGTAACTCGGGCTGCAGTCGAGGATCTCTTGCGAATCACTTCACGCAGGCGTGGTTGATCACGACTTGTTCCATTCATCGACGTAGATTCATCCGTTGTATATACACCGCCAATTCGTCAAGCCTCTCCGCTACCCAAGACTAAGCCCGTCACTTCCTCCGCACAAGCTCGAAGCCTACCGCACGCACGATCAGCACCACGCACCACACTCCAAAGAAAGACCATCGCTCACCCATCTTCGGCCAGAACGGCACCTGCACGAACTCGACATAGCACGCGACGCGGAGGCACCGCAGCTCGACCGTCAGGCTCGCCGGCCCGCCCCCGCTGCCGTGGCCATGCATCGCGGGTCTCGGACACGTGAACTCGACCGTCGTCGCGTTCGGCCGCGCGGTGAGGTCGAGCGTGCCGAGCAGCTCGCCGCGCACGGGGCGCGCCGCCCAGGAGAGCGCGTCCCAGTCCATGTCGGCGAGCGAGGCCGCGCCCGCGCCGGGCGGCGCGATCACGGACCAGACCTCGATCTCGGAGACGTCGCCCTTGGTCGTGAGGTCCTTCTTGCGCACGCCGAGCGGGCGCGGCGGGGTCCACGTGATGGCGCACCTGTCGGACCCGGCCTCGGGGACCGGGAAGCGCATGAGCGTCGTGTCCTGCGGCGCGCAGCGTGCAGCGTCGGTCAGTGCGAGGATGTGAGTGGAGAGGCACGCGGGGCTTACCTCGACAGTGATCATGACCTGCGAGCCTGCGCCGTAGACGGCATGCTTGAGCTTCTGGCTGAGGCGCGCGATCTTATCTGGCCACTGGGACGTGTACGCCTTGGGGCGGGGCATCGCCTTGGCGGCGCGGTCGAGGCCGAGGCGCTGATCGGGGTACGGGAGTCGGCGGAGTGCGGCCTCAGAGACGGCGGCGCGGGAGAGGGTGAAGGGGAGGAGGGAGACGTTGAGCATGAGGAGGGACGCGAGGAGGCCGATGAGGATGTACGACTTGAGGCCGAGCGCGGAGGCGGGATGGCTGGCGGCGCGTTTGGCGTCGAGGGTGTTAGGGGAGGAGGAGCGCGCGGAGAGGAGCGCGTCGTCCTCGCCGGGGTCGCCCTCGCCGGTGGGCGCGAGGGAGACGTACTCTGCACGGGGGACGGTGAGGGAGCGGAGGAAGGAGAGCATGGTGGTGTGGTGGGGAGTCGGTGGGGCACCTGGTGCGACGGGGTGGTGGTGGACCGGCAGAAATTGAGAGCAGCGCAGACGGCGCCATCGCCGAGGGTGGATGGCTGTTGCGGTCGAGAGCAGGAGAGATCAGGGTGACGGACCAATGTGACGCGACGGAGCTTGCGCGACGAACGGACCGATCGGGGACACCGTCAGCGCCCGATCCCGATCCCGATCTGAGACAATCTGGCGCCCGCGCGATCCGACCCTGAAAAAGAGATCGAGATTGGGTGCGCCGGTGGTTCGGCCACACTGCAACGTGCCGTCGCTTTCGGGCACCTTGCCTTGAGGGCTCATGCCCACCCAAGTCGGAGACCGAGAAAGCCTCGCTCGCAGGGATCGCTCTCCAGACAACCACAGTCACACACCATGTTCGCCCACCGCCTGTCCGCGCCCTCGACGCACTCGCTGCTGACCGCCACCTTCGGCCTCTCTCTCCTCGTCAATCTCGCCGCCGTCCTCTACCAGCTCCACGTCCTCTACCCGCTGAGATCCTACAGTACGTGCCGCTCACCACGATATTGCATCGAGCTCACCGCGCGCGTCTCCCCGCTCCAGCGTACCTCGGCCACGACCACCCGCGCGAGCTGCCCCTCGGGCCCGTCCGTACCGTCAACATGGCCTTCCACGACGACCCGGACCACTACGCCCTCTCCGGCGTGCCAGCCTGGGCAGAGTGGAACGCCATCCGCCCGCCCGCGGGCGGCTACGTCTTCATCGGCCAGGCGCACCTCCCCTGGAGCGTGTCCATGTGGCATCAGCTCCACTGCCTCAACCACGTCCGCACCATCATCGCCACGGGGGACGACGGCTCGGAGCACACCGAGCATTGCTTCCACTATATCAGGCAGCATCTTCTGTGTGCGGCGGATACGACGCTCGAGCCCAGGGCAGAGGACAGCAAGGGCGTGATCCCTGGGGAGGGCGTCGCGCATACGTGTAGAGATTGGACGCAGGTGGACAGTTGGACGGTGGACAGGCATCGGACGTGGACGCCTGACATGCAGGAGAGGCTGATGGAGTCATCGCATGCCATGAACAAGACGGAGGGTAGTTAAGAGTTCAATGTAATGCTGTTTCGAACAGCTCGGACGCGACGATCTCAAACAATGCAATGTGTGCTTGTAAATTCCTACTGGCGAATACAAAACTCTTTCTCAAATGCCGCTCTAAATCTTCCTCCTCAGCTGGAATCCTGTGACCCCCAAGAAGCGTCAACGAACCGCGCGCAAGAACCAGAGAAGCGCGACGGCATACCGATGTTCAACTTGGGCTTGTCCGTGTACTGGACGACGCACGCCTTCCCGGCGGGACACCGGACCTCGAACACGCGCCGCTCGCCAGCCGCACACGCAAACTCCCCGCTCGTCGCGAGCGCCGCCTGCCGCGTCAGATCGAGCGTCGCGACCTTGCGCTCCTGCGCGCACGCGAGCGACAGCGGGGCGTCGCCGTCGCCGCCGTCCGCGCTGGCGCCGGGCGCGGAGCTCGAGGGGGAGCTCGAGAGCGCCGCCGCGGGCACGTCCCAGACCTCGACGGCCGCGAGCGCGCCCGTGAGCTCGGACGTGACCGTGAGCGGCGGGCGGAAGAACGCGAGCGCGCACGGGGACGACGCGTTGCCGTCGGGCACCTTGAACTGCACGAGCGCGTTTTCCTGCGGCGACGCGAGGGCGCGTCAGCACGGCGCAAAGGCGGGCAAGAAGACAAGGTACGAAGAACTCACGCGGCGCGACACGCGCAGGGCGCGGCCTGTTGCCCACATGCCCTCGACCGTGCCGACGTCCTGCGCGCCCTGCGCGTCGGCGCTCCCGATGCGCGCAGGCTTCACGAAGTGGAAGCTCGCGAGCCCGCCCTGGGCGCGCGCGCGCTCGAGGCCCGGGCTGGAGCCGATGGTGGGGAGCCCGCTCGGGGCGTAGCGCGCGGCGCTGGTGGCGAGCGTGCGCGGGTAGAGCGCGAGGTTGAGCACGGTGAGCAGGGCGACGGCGCAGAGCGCCCAGAACGCGCGCGGGGAGAGCAGTGCGGCGGCGCCCGAGGCCGCACCGCAGCAGGCGGCGGCAGAGTACGAGGAAGAGGAAGAGGACTGCTTCTCCTCCCAGGAGAGGTCAGAGGTGGAGTCGGTCGCGGTGGGGTTGAGGGGCTCGTATTCGGCGCGGTCGGGCTGGCGGGTGGAGGGCATCGTGGGTGGAAGATGGGTGTGTGTGACCGCGGCGTGAGTCTACGACACGGTGGGGTTGCTTGGAGCCCGACTTTGTCGACCGGGTGCTAGCTGCTTAGTGAGCGACGATCGTAGAAATATACGCGCCTGATGTCCGCAAAGTGAGCCCCTGCGGTGCACATGGACGTGTCATGACATGATCGCGATCGCACAGCCGAGATGAGCTCATTAGGACCGGCTGGGGCGCGATGCAGGCGACGTCGGGCGCTGGACTAAACCCTTGGACTAAGTCGCCGGATGGGGGGGGATGGAGGAGCGCAAGCGCCCAACGAGCGCGCGCACCGGACCGCTCGGCAATCGTGATCGTGATCGCGCCACCGTGACTGACTCGCGCGAGCTGCTCTGCTCTCCCCTGCACTGCACCGCCATATATTCTTCCCTCCCAGAAATGCCCGCTACGCGCTGCTGCGAACCACACCTCGACCTGCCATCATGAACTCCAAGGCCTCGCCCGGTGACATTCTACCTTCCATCTCCTCCCCGCCGCGCCCCGCCGCCCGCGTGCGCACGTCCATCGTCGCCATCGCGTGCGGCATCATGCTCGTCCTCAACGTCCTCGTCTTCCTCTACCAGCTGCGCGTGCAGATCCTCCCCCCGAGCAAGAAGCATTACAGTGCGTTCCCCCGCTCCACACTCGCCACGCTTGCGTATCTGACCTGCCGCCCTGCCGACCCGGCGCGTGCCCGCCGCCAGCGTACGTGGACGGAGACTGGCCGCGCGAGCTCGACCTCCCGACCCCGCTCCGCACCGTGTACATGCCGTTCAACGACAGCGAGCCCTACATGGACATCTACTCCCCCGAGGCCGGCCCCGTCTGGGACGCCAACCTGCCCCTCGGCCGCGGCTACATCAAGCTCGGCGGCCACGAGGAGCTCTTCGGCGTCACCATGTTCCACCAGATGCACTGTCTTGTCCGCTTGCGCGCGGTGCGTAGCTTGTTATCTAACATATCTCATTGTGAGATACAACGTGCTCATCGGTGCGGTGCGCGGTGGGACAGGTCTTCGCAGGCGACAAAGACGAGTCGGGGCACGTCAAGCACTGCTTCAACTACCTGCGCCAGGTCGGCCATTCCCATTGCGCCCTCCGCGCGCGCGCACGGCTGTTCGCTGACGCATTTCTGCAGGCCCTGCTGTGCAACGCGGACATCACGCTCGAGCCGGGGAAGTTGGAGAAGACGGCGTTGCCGAACGGCAAGGTGCACGCCGAGATCGTGGGCGGGTACGACGTCGTGCATCAGTGCCGCGACTGGCGCCAGGTGTGGAACTACATGGAAGACGAGTGGAAGCGCTCGTTCCCCGACTCGAACCCTATGGATTACGCCGAGATGAACGGCCAGGCGTGAATGGTGAATCATCATGGACTCGAAGCGCGGGAAGCCGGACATAAGAACGGATGCCTTGGTGCTCTAAATGGAGATGCGGGGGTGAACCTTGTAGTGACTGTGAGCCATGTACGAAAGTAGGAGACCGCGTCATTCATCGCAATCAGACGGCGTCCGAGAAGCAAGTCTTCACGTCGGCGCACACTAAGTACTGTAAAAAAAGTTCATTCCATTCTCTCGTGACACGCCTGCGGCGAGCTACAATCTGCTACAGTCCCTCGCCCATGGCGAGGAACGTGCCCTCGACCATCTCCTCCTGCACCCTGACCATCTCCGGGGTCCACGTCTTCCGGTGCTCGACCGTCCAGTCATACACCTGTCGCCAGTCCCTGCACGTGTGCGACATGTTCACCGTCGGCGCGATCGTGCCCTCCCCGTGCGGGTTCACCATGCTCGTGCCGCCCTCCTCGAGCGTCAGGTCGCCGCGGCACAGCAGCGCCTGGCGCAGATAGTGGAAGCAGTGCACCGTGTACGGCATCCCGTCCTCGCCGCGCACGACGACCTCGCGCAGCTGGTTCAGGCACTGCAGCTGGTGCCACATTGACACGCCGAACGGGAGCGGGTGCGCGCCGAGGTAGACGTCGCCGCCGTTGGGCGGGCGCAGCGCGTTCCACTCCGCCCACGCGCGGTCGCCCTCCATGCCGTAGTGCTCCTCGTCATTGTGGAACGCCATGTTGACGCGCCGCAGCTTGAGCGGCAGCTCGCGCGGGCGGTCGGCGCCGATGTATGCTGGATCGTGGCGCGGGATCAGCGAGCGTGAGCGGACAGCGCGCGGGCGGGGCGGGGCGGGAGCGACGTACTGTAAGAGGGCCGGCCCGGTGCGATGATGTGCAGCTGGTAGAGGACGGCGGCGAGGTTGAGGAGGAGCGAGAGGCCGAGGCCGACGACGAGCGTCCGCGAGGTGACGATGCGCTTCGAGGGCGAGGATGGCAGCGAGGCGGATTCAGACTTCATGGGTGCTCGTGAGGAATCGAGTGCTCGTATGCGTTATGAGCCGTTAATGTGAGTATGATACTAGCCCCGCCCCATCCGCGAGCGCTCGACTGCCCGAGCGAGCGCCCGACCAGACTGGAGCGGCTCGAGGAGACCAGGGTAGTACCAGGGTCCGCAATCTGGTCCCGCGTGCTCGCGCGCCGGCGCTAAATTGCAGAAGATCTCGACGAAAGCGGATCAGATCCCATTTCGCCAGCTCGGCACAGCCACGTGCCTCGGACCCCGTGGGTCGTCCCTCTCGCGGCATGTTGGGAATATTGGGCCATCACACTCTGGGCCTGCCGCTCGATGGACCTCAATATTTGCTGCACTATTTTTTCAGGATTCAGCCATGGCAGGACGCATGTGTCCTCATGGCGCGTTGTGATGTTGATAGGTCAGCTAATAAGCAGTTCGACCCACATGGGCCTGTCACGATGACGAAAAGTGCGTAAACGGACCAGACAACTTGAGAATGCTGTACGCACTTTACACCAAGTCCGGGACGAGAAGTTGTGAGACGTATTTGGACAGCGACCTGACTTCATTTTACGCCTTACGACGCCTCGTTCACCTCCTAGTCACAAGAAGCAGTCTAGCGCGGTTTGATACTCGCTTGATCGCTCAGCCAGTCTAAGCACGAGAAATAAATAAAACATTAAAAGCTGCCTAGTGCCTCCTTAGTTCCTTATGCCATCTCCTCGGCAGCAGTAGCCCACGACTCCGCCGCGTTCAGCGACCGCTCGTACCTCCTGCGGCCCTCGTGAAGCGCCATAGAAGACCCGGCGAGGCCCAGCAGAAGACACAGATCGTTTGCTGGCAGGGCCTCGGTCTGGAACACCGCCTGCATGAGGGGCACATACACCAAGGCGAGTTGCGTGAAGAACGAGACAGAGACCGTCCCGAGCAGCATCCGGTTCTGCGTGATCCCGCACCCGAGGCCGCGGTTCTGCAGGGCCGATACGAGGTCTAGGAATACGAAGCAGGTGAACGTCTGAAGCCGCACGGTGTCAGTGCTTGCTCAATGGACATGGCAGACGTGTCATACCATAGTTTGCTCGCGCCGAGACATATGGTCGTCCGACAGGGCAAAGGTGTAGATGAACAGCGTTCCGATGACGATAATAGACGCGGAAAATAGGATACGATATAGTATGCGTTGACTGATGATCGGCTCGTCTTTCCTCCTTGGGGGTTTCTTCATGATGGCGTGATCGACGGGGTCGACTCCGAGCGATTGACTAGGCGGACCTATGTATGATGCCATGTTTAGGAAAGCATGCACTATGCACCCAATATCGTCACCGTACCGTCCATGAGAATGTTGATGAACAGAATCTGCATGGCATTTAGGGGGTTGCTCAGCCCAAGTAGTGTGCTGAGAGTGATCAGTGTTAGTGCAGCCGCGGCCGTGCTAAGTTGGAACGACAGGAAGTTTTGGATATTATGGAATATTGATTTGCCTTCCGACACCATGTCTCGAGTCAATCGTCGAACAGCGAGCATCAAACCTGCAGAACACACCTTCTTCTACCGCAGGTAAGATAGTGCTGAAGTTATCGTCTACGAGGATGACGTCCGCAGCTTCTTTAGCCACGTCCGTACCACTCTTGCCCATCGAAACCCCAATGTCAGCCATCTTGAGGGCCGGCGCGTCATTCACTAACGCCGACTCGACTCAGCATGCGAATGCCGGATTGAGAAATGAACGTACCGCCGTCACCTGTCATCGCGACGATCGCGCCTCTCGCTTGGAACGCCTCGACGATAGCCATTTTGTGCTTCGGGCTCGTCCTCGCAAATACACTCACGCCACCGACCCGCTCCTTCAGCTGCGCCTTCGTCATCTGGTCGATTGCCTGCCCCGTCAAACAGAACCCGCCGCCCGCATCTGCTCCGCGCGGGACCCGCAGCCCGAGGTCGCGCGCGATGGATAGCGCAGTCTGTTCGGCGTCGCCGGTGATCATCACAACTTGTACCCCGCCGCTCTGCAGGAGCCCAATCGCGTCCGCGACGCCCTTGCGTGGAGGGTCCAGCATCGCCACGAAGCCGGTGAAAACGAGATTGGCCCTTTCCTTGTTCTGCGAGTGCGTGGACGCTTGTGACGGAGGTCTGGAAGGCGCTGCGCTCCCGCTTTCGACCGACCCGAATCCGTATGCCATTGCGATCACGCGAAGACCGCGGCTCGCGATGGCCTGAGCTTTGCCTAGAATGACGCTTCGCATGTTGGCGTCGAGGCCTGGTGTCGAGTCTTCCGCGACGTAGTAGAATTTGCATCGGTCGAGGATCGCGTCGATCGAGCCTTTGATATAGTACATTTCCCGGCTTGACCCATTAAGCATGGACACGCTGGGCAAAGTCGCCACTTGACCCGAGTGCGTCCCGCTCAAAGCCATGTACTTTCGTTCAGAACTGAATGGGAGTTCGGAGAGTCGTGTGAAGTTCTAACAAGCAAATTACAGAATAATGTCGGAAGAAAAGAAAAACCTGCGTACATGTCTGGGATCTGGCATGTCGAAAACGGGGAGAATGTTAAGCAGAGCCACATCTGTGGACTGGCCCACATGGATGCCTTCTTCGTTACGGGTTATAGATGCATTGTTGCACAGAGCTCCAATCTCAAGTGTCTTCGTCAGTGCTGCCGAAACACGATGGGGAGGTGTTGGGGAAGAAGGATCAATCGTTACTGCCTCGTCGACGGAATACAATTCCGTGACAGTTTGTTCGTTTTTCGTTAGAGTTCCTGAGTTTACAGATTAACAATGAGCACACCAGTGATCAATCATTGCATACCGGTTTTATCTGAGCAGATGACGGAGATGGACCCTAGAGCCTCGACCGAGTGTAATTTCTTGACAATGGCCTTTCTCTTGGACATGCGGAGCACACCCAGGGCGAGTGTTACCGTGGTGACAATTGGCAAGCCTTCCGGGATGGCAGCAACAGCGAGGGATACTACGCTTGAGCAAAGAGCGGCTGAGTCATCGCACAACATGATATATCCGTTTGCCTACCTCCAATAGTGAACATGTCAAGCCATGGACGTTTCTGCAGAACACCGATCAGGCAGATGACGCCAATGATACCGAAGGAGATGAACGAGAGCTTCTGTGCCAGTTCGTCCATGCTCAGTTGCAATGGTGTCCGACGCTCTTCCACCTAATAATGTGTCATAGAGAGGACGCAAAACGTGCTTGTCGACTTACATCCTGCATCATGGAAAAAATGACACCAAACTCGGTCTGTGTGCCAATGGCAATGACCACGCCTGATCCTCTACCTGTGCGAAAGCAGATTGCAGGTATTAATTTGGAATTACGGATTTGAAACGGAGCATCTCACCATTCCTAACCAGGGTGCCCATGTATGCGATGCACGTCCTGTCAGCCAGAGCAACGGTCTCACCTGTGGAATGTACATGACCGGCATGCGCGTTTCCGTTCTGAGCACGACACGGATCGGTGTCTTTCCGCCTCGCCGTAGTTTCGCCCGTCAAACTGCTCTCGTCTACTTCTAGATCGACAGCCGTGATCAGCCTCACGTCCGCGGGTATACGATCGCCTGTAGAGAAGGTGACGATATCGCCTGGTACAACCTCGTTGGCGAGGACATGAATAGCGTGGCCATCCCTGAAATATATTAGGTGACGCCAGCTGAATGAAGGGGATGCGGAGATACCGAATTATATGACAATGATGGGGAACAAGCTTGTTCAATGCCTCCAGGCTCTTCTCTGACCGCCGTTCTTGGATGAAGCCGACTGCAGGAACCTGTCATTCATGGCCAAGTGCGACGTGTTCACTTTCACTCACCCGTTAAGACGATTAGGATGGCCACGGCTATACTGACAGCGTCATCGATATTTCCCATGATTGCGCTGATCAGGGCACTTCCGCACAGAAGCAAGATCAAGGGACTCTCGTAGATTGTCTTTGCGAATTTCAGAAGTGCCGGCTCCGGAGTGGTGACTGAGAATTCATTGTATCCATGAATCGCGCGGAGGGATGGTATAGAGTTGGAGTGGAGTCCATCTGTTGCGGACGTTTGGAACGATGCAAGTGTGCTCTACGCATGGTCAGAGAGTTTTCAAGCCAATGACGCGTCAATTCACGCACCTCGACGGTATGATTCGCGTAACGCGCCGAAGGCGTCTCTTGCTGTCTCTGCTCACCTGTGGGCACCGATGTATAACCATTCTCTGAAGACTGCCCTGCTCTTCCAGTCACCAATTTGACCAATCTATCCCAAAGGCCGGCAGGGCCTTCGTCTGTGACCGCAGACCGCAGAGACTCCAGTCCGGGGAAAGTGCTCGAATGAGGAGTTCCAAGATTGAGTGGTCCATCCAAGTGGTGCCTGCGAAGAGTCGTGGAGTATGCAAAGTGTGCTTGAGCATCGGGCGTTGGCTGTGGTTCCTGTTCGTCACCGACGAATTTTGAGAAGTATGCCGAAGCCGGAGGAGATGGAGTTCGTGGAGCCTGTTGCTGAACGCGTCGCGAGTACGTGGTTGACGATGACGCAGAGAATGAGGTTCCCTGGTCGGGATATATATTGGGAGGTCTGCGTTCGTAGCCCATGGGTAGAGAGAATGTCAAGGGCGCGAACCGCAGTCAAGCGTACAGCTCTGAGTTGCGAGCACAGACTTCGCGCGTTTGAGACATAAGCTTGACAAGTCAAAAGATGATATTGGTGTTTCTCACCTATGCACGGGCTTGATGCTGCTTGTTTCCCAAGCTAAGTGTTGAGAGTATAGATGGCTGCTACAGTAATACAGAGAAATTGAAAAACAGTCGTGGCAGTTAGAGACTGCAACACATCTGAGCCAGTTTCCAAATAAGAGTAGAGTTCTCTAGAGTTCTGCGCAAAAGTCTGCCTCGATTAGGAAGGGGTGTCTGACGCATTGGTGGGTTTGGCTGTATCCCGCTAACTGAAGCTCCTACGTTCCCGCCGAATCTAGTTCCATCTCTTTCACGAACCTTGTCTACCAACCTCCTTCTCCGTTCCACCCCTCAGACCATAGATCAGCACGTTAGAATTGGGGAGAGAAGCAAGGCCTAAGCGGTGACAAGTGTTCCAGGTGATCAAACCAGATCGAGCAGCACCAAGGAAATTCCTCGAGAAGCTTCGACTATAAGGTATGTGCCATTGCTCGCTCTGTTCTCAAGTTCTCAATCTACTTCTCTACTTTACACTTTGCTCCATTCTACCGAGCTGCCAAACTCCAGTGTGTCTCGTTTTTCCTTGGCCCTTTCCTTGTTTTTTTCCTTTTTCCCTTCCCCGTCCTAAAATCTTTTCAGTGTCTAACACAACCGCGTTGACCAAGACGTTTTTCGATATGGCTGCTAACGAGGACCGTCTGCTCCCTCTTCGCATCACCTTCACCTGCTCGCCTCCGAACCCTGTTCCGAACGCCCCCTTCATTCCTTCTGCCGAAGAAGCCGAGCACAGATACTATGGCATTCCCTCCCAGCCTTACTTTATCGCTCGTTCTAGTCATGACACTTGGGCCATGCCGACAGGTATGGACGCCTACATCCAACCCAGGGAGTTACATCGTGTCGGCAAACACCCTCTATGTGATGTCTGGGAGGATAACATTAGCGTTGCCATGCATAACTATCTGGTGGAACAAGAAGTGCAGTACAGCAGCCTTGACCCAGTCCGCATCAAAATAATCAATGAATCCACTGCTCCCGTTATCATCTGGGTTGGCATTGAACCTGGCTCCCTCTCTGCCGAGCATGGTGTTGAAGTCGCTGTTGGACTCAGAGGTTTTCTTCTCAAAAATGGTATTGAGGATGTCCACGTTGAAATACGTGCATCCGTAATCACTACCTTCGCGAAAATGTATAAGCCTGTCCCCACCTCTAACCCCACTGTCCACGTGCGAGAGGCCTTCTCCACCGCTCTCGGTATCACTATCTGCGCCGAAAAGACGCCTAACATCCAAGGAACAGCTACGCTTTTCTTCACTGTCTCTTCCAAGCCAGGCAAGCTCTTCCTCCTTACTGCCAAACATGTTCTTTTCCGCGTTGATGAGGAGAACGATCATTACGAGTACCACAGATCTGGACCCCGCAGGAATGTTTTGTTAGTAGGCACAAATGGCTTCAAAGCTCGTATCCAGGACATCGAGAAGGAGATCGGGGGCACACATATCGTTATTGAGCATCTTAGGGCTCGGTTGGAGCTTGCTGATAAGATGGAGGACCTGGACGAGGCTCAGGCGGAACGAGAAGATATCCAGCCCCAGTTAGACAAGGCGAAAAAAGCTGTCAAACAGCTCAAGCTGTTCCTTGCCGATGTCAAAAGAGACTGGGAGGACCCGAAGAGCCGTATCATTGGTCATGTTGTTCTTTCTCCCCCTCTCATCCATAGCGCAGGGAAGGACGGTTTTACTCAAGATATTGCAATCATCGAGGTCGATACCACCAAAATTGATGCCACCAATTTCATTGGCAACGTCATTGACCTCGGGACTGAGATCCCTGTCAAGACCCTTACCGCCTGGATGCACCCTAACCCTGCCAACCAACCTTCTTTCGAGTACCCTCCTAACCGCCTTCTCCAGTTCTGTGGCACCCTCTCCAACGACGAAATGTGTAAACCTAACCCCAAGAACATTAATGACAGAGATGACCCGATCATCATGGTCCTCAAGCGTGGCTGCAGCTCCGGGCTCACTGTTGGATGTCTCAACAACATCCGTTCGGTCGTTCGCAAAGCATTCAAGACCAAGCCTGGTGTATTTTCAAAGGAGGTCGCCGTGTTGCCTCGCACTTCTAAATCTGGCGCATTCTCCGAAGGTGGAGATTCTGGCGCGGCTGTCATCAACGGCCGGGGTGCTGTTGCTGGTATGCTCACCGGTGGTGGCGGATCCGGTAAGGTATCGGACTGCACTTATGTTACCCCCATCACTTTCCTCCTTGAGCGCTTGGAGGAGCTCCGTTTCCCTGCTAACATCTTCCCCACGGCTGCCGATGCTTTCGTTTAAACACCATCTACTCTCCAAATCCCAATACACGTTTGTTCCTTCTCTCTGAACATTCTGTGGCTTCCTCTTATCCTTATTTCTTTGCCGTTCTCTGGGTCTCACCACCCGTTTCTTCTTCTATGCCCTCAGTTTTGTTGACTCTTCATTCTTCATTGTCCACGGGCTCGTCGCCAGTTAGACTAGTAGGTACTAGATATTTACTTTGTATGGTACTCGGGCTCGTGCGCGACGTGATGTGGGTTCTTACATACGGTGTGCGGTATTAGTCCCTTCTATATTTGTACTTGACTGCCAATGATGTACTTGTATTTGATCCGCATTCGTGAAATGACAATTGTGGCGAAGTCTGTGCTCGCAACTCAGAGCTGTACGCTTGACTGCGGTTCGCGCCCTTGACATTCTCTCTACCCATGGGCTACGAACGCAGACCTCCCAATATATATCCCGACCAGGGAACCTCATTCTCTGCGTCATCGTCAACCACGTACTCGCGACGCGTTCAGCAACAGGCTCCACGAACTCCATCTCCTCCGGCTTCGGCATACTTCTCAAAATTCGTCGGTGACGAACAGGAACCACAGCCAACGCCCGATGCTCAAGCACACTTTGCATACTCCACGACTCTTCGCAGGCACCACTTGGATGGACCACTCAATCTCGGAACTCCTTATTCGAGCACCTTTCCCGGACTGGAGTCTCTGCGGTCTGCGGTCACAGACGAAGGCCCTGCCGGCCTTTGGGATAGATTGGTCAAATTGGTGACTGGAAGGGCAGGGCAGTCTTCAGAGAATGGTTATACATCGGTGCCCACAGGTGAGCAGAGACAGCAAGAGACGCCTTCGGCGCGTTACGCGAATCATACCGTCGAGGTGCGTGAATTCACGCGTCATTGCCTTGAAAGTTTTAGGGATGGCAACGCTCTTCATGTCCTCGCTAACGAGGTCGTACCAGGCGATATTGTCACCTTCTCTACAGGCGATTGTATACCCGCGGACGTGAGGCTGATCTCGGCCGTCGATCTAGAAGTAGACGAGAGCAGTTTGACGGGCGAAACTACCGCGAGGCGGAAAGACACCGATCCGTGTCGTGCTCAGAACGGAAACACGCATGCCGGTCATGTACATTCCACAGGTGAGACCGTTGCTCTGGCTGACAGGATGTGCATCGCATACATGGGCACCCTGGTTAGGAATGGTGAGATGCTCCGTTTCAAAATGCGCAATTCCAAATTAATCCACGCAATTCGGGCCTCGCCGGGTCCTGTATGGCGCTTCACGAGGGCCGCAGGAGGTACGAGCGGTCGCTGAACGCGGCGGAGTCGTGGGCTTCGACGTTGCTGACAAAACGCGCACGAAGCGGGGTCAATGGTGCTTAGATCGACCGACATAAGGCTGCTGGGATCATACAAAAAAACATAAATTTGTCGATTTCCTGATGTCAAATTATGGTGGTGGACTATAGCATGAGGTTCCCTAGATCCATAAGTACAAACACACACGACACACGCAACGAGACACCGCCGTCTAGATCACATACAGATGGTATCGCTAATCCAACAACAAATAGGCTGACAAGATGCACATGTGGAAGAGCGAAGGTCACAGCAAGCTAACAAAAGTCAGGGAGCGGCACGAGAAGCAAGAGTCAGAAAAACAGAAAAGAGAGGGGGAGAGAGAGAAAGAGAGAGAAAAAGGAAGAGACACGAGAGAAAGAAAGACCATAGCCACGCAAACCCACCCTCGTCCCAAAAAGCAAAACCCAAACACCATCCCAACTTGACACACCTTGACGCGACGCGCGCGCGCTCACTCCAACGGATACACGAAACTCGCCAACACCCACCCCAGCGCCCCCTCCCTCTCCCTCACAAGCAACAAACAATCCTCCCCGTCATCCACATACAGCGGCAAATCGCGGTGCGCGCTCGGGTGCCCCGCCTCCTTCAGCACGTCGAACGCCGCGCCGAGCGCGAGCGTGAAGAACGGCAGCCCGCAGTACGCCACGCCCGCCGGCGGAGCGCACGCATGCACGACGCGGCACGTGTACAGCGCGCGCGCGCCGCGCCACTGCGTGATCAGCGCCGCGTCGTCCGCCCCGGCGGCGTCCGCGTCCGCGTAGTCATACGCGTCCTCCGGCCGCACGTACGCCGGCGGGGCGTAGGCCTGCGCTTGAGCCTGCGCCTGCACGCGCGCCTTGCGCGAGCCCGTGCGCGGCGCGCGGAACGTGTCCATGAAATTCTGCCGCAGGCTCTGCCCGCGCTGGAGGCGGCCCCTATCGCGGTCGCGGTCCCTATCCGGCGGCGGCGCGGGCTCCGCCTCGTGCGCGAACCGGCCCTGCGAGGACGCCTTGCGCAGCGGGAGCGGCGCGCTCGCGCGGCGCGGGGGCTGGGGCTGGGGCTGGTACGGCGGCTGGTACGGCTGTGTGTGCGGCGGGCGCGCGAGGGCCGAGTCCTCGGTGCGCGCGGAGCGGGTGGAGGAGAGCGCGGAGCGGGCAGAGCGGATGGAGTGCAGGCTTTCGCTGGAGCGGCGCCTGCGCGGCGGCGGCTGGGCGTGCGTGAGGGCAGCGCGGGAGGAGGAGGAGGGGGCGCGGTTCAGGGAGGGGGCGTAGCCGTAGCCGCGTTGCGTGCGCGGGAGGTCCCGGGAGGACGAGGAGGGTGGGGACGTCGCGGGGCGCACGGGGTCGAGGGCGTTGAGCATCGAGGCGACGGCCCCTGCGCGCGCGGTGCTGTGGTTGCTGTGGCTGTGGCTGCTATGACTGTGGCTGCTGCTACTCTTCCCGCCACCGCCTCCTCCGCCCCCGCCCCCGCCTCCACCTTCGCCGTCGTCATTCCCGCCGCCACCCGCGCGCGCCCTAACCACCCCCATCTCAGACCGCACGATCCCCAGCCCCCTCACCTCCCTCTCGACCTCCTCCCACCGCCCCTCCACACCCTCTCCGTCTCCTCCGCCCCCGCGTTCCTCTCCCCTCCACCCGCAGCGCATCCCACAGCTCCGCCCAGCAGTCCCGCACGTCCGCCCAGTACCCCGCCTGCCACCCCGCCAGCGCCCCAACGCGCCCGCGAGCGCCCCCTCCACGAGCGCCAGGAACTTCGGCAGCTCGGTGCGCAGCTCCCCGCGGAGCGCGACGTACGCCTGCGACGCGTCGAGCAGCGCGGGGGGCGGGCGCCCGCGCGCGGCGCTGTGGTGCAGCAGCGCGGAGTGGGCCGGCGCGAGCGCGTGCAGCGCGTCGAGGAGGCGCAGCGGGGGCGCGGCGGCGTCGACGAGCGCGCGGAGGGGCGGGAGGAGGCGCGCGCGGAGCGTCGTGTCCAAGGCGTCGGAGAGCGCGCGCAGCTGCGGGCCCGCGACGGCGCAGAAGGCGTCGAACGCCTCGGAGGCCTGCTCGGGGGCGATGCCGAGCGCGCGCCCGAAGGCGGCGGCCCAGGACGCGAGCTGCGTGGCGAGCGCGCGGGCGGAGGCGGCCCAGGCGAGGGCGTCGCGCGCGAGAGCGTGCGCGTAGGCGAGGGCGGCTCTGAGGCGCTGCTCGAGGCGCGCGACGGCGTCTGTTTCGTCTGTGTCGGCGGGGGCGAGGGGCGGGCGGCCCTTGGTGACGCGGCCGATGTGGACGGAGGCGGCGAGGACGAGCGGGAGCTGGAGCGCGGTGGGCTTTTTCTTGGAGGAGGAGGAGGAGGAGGAGGAGGACGGGTCGGCGGCGGCGAGGACGTCGCGGACGACCTCGCGGCGGCGGCGGCCCTCGTTGACGGCGCGCGAGACGGCCTCGATCATGTCCTTTGCGGCGCGGAGGCGGGGCTTGTCGGGGTGGGCGTCGGGGGTGTCGGCGAGGATGGCGGAGAGGAGGAGGGCGTACTTGAGCAGGCGCTGGACGGGCTTGATGAGGAGCGAGGGGAGGTCCCACGCGTGCGTGAGGGACGCGGCGAGCGTGCGCGTGTGCGCGAGGTAGGCGGCGAGCGCGGGGGTGGGCGGGAGCGCGTTGAGGTGCGCGACGGCGGTTGGGTGGCGCGTGATGTACGTCTTGTACGGCGGCTCCATGTGCGGGATCTGGCGGCGGACGGTCAGCGGCGGAACGAACGCGCGGCGCCACGCGGGACGCACCATCTCGATGAACACCTCGCCGACGCGGTCGGGGCCCTTCCCGCCCTCGAGCACGTTGCCGAGAGCGTCCTCGAGGCGCTCGGAGAAGGCGTCGGCGAAGAGCGCGAGCTCGGCGACGTTGCCGAAGATGGTGCGGGCGTCGTGCGGGGTCATCGGCGCGGCGCCGGGGCCGGCGGGGGCGGGGGCGCCCGAGGCGGACGAGACGGCGGTGGAAGAGGAGGCGGTGGAGAGCGTGCGGGAGGAGGCGGAGGAGGGGACGACCGTTGGTGTGTCTGTCGCGGCTGCAGCTGTGGCGGGGGCAGGAACGGGCGGGAGAGGAAACGGGGCCTCTTTGCCTGTTAAAGCGAAAGCGTCAGGTGAGCGGGCGCGCAGGACGTAGGGTAGGGTGCCACGCACCGAGGGCGAGGGGGATGTGGATGTCGCGGATGAGGGCGAGGTCCGAGGCGTACGCGCGCTCGGAGGAGAGCAGCTCGAGGAGGGCGTGGGTGCGCTTGGAGATCGCGGGGGCCGCCGGGGGCGGTGTTGGGGCGGGGACGGGAGGGTCGGAGGGGGGCGCGGAGGGGTCTGGAGGCACGGGGAGCGGCTTGTCGGGCTGGGGCGTGGACGAGGCCGAGGCCGAGGACGCCGAGAGCGAGTGCGCGTGTGAGTGCGAGTGCGGTGGCACGTGCGGGCGCGGGGGCGAGGGCGAGTGGGAGTGGGATCGGGGGCGGGCGAGGGCGATGGGTGCGCTGATGGTGGGCGTGGTCGCGGTGGTGGGGACGGGGACGGGGGACGAGATCGGGATCGATCTAGAGTCGGGTGCGGGTGCGGGCGCGGATGCGGGCTGGAGGGAGTCGAGGAGGTTGGCGAGGGAGCCGAAGCTGCGATTGCGCAGGAGTGGCATGGCGGCGCCGAGTAGGTCCGCGCTGGGCTGTTCGTCGTCCGCGGGTGGAGATGAGTGTGGATCTACTGGTGGTGGTGGTGGTGGTGGTGGTGGTGATGGCGAAGAAGAGAGAGAGGACGAAGAGGCCGGTGGCGAGGAGGGTGGGTGTTGTGGTGGGAGGGTGGTGGAGGAGGGGGTGGCTGTGGCCGTGGCGGAGCGTGTGGGGGACGGGGGCGGAGAGGGGAGCGAGCGGGGAGTCGAGGAGGAGGCCGCGCGGGCTCATAAGCGTCGACGGAAGACGTCGAGGGACCGAGCACGCCTGGCACGCCCCTCGCCCGCGCCGCGTGCTGCGAGGCCCCTTCAGCCCCAGCCTCGCCCCCGAGTCCGTCCCCGTCCATGTCCCCGTCCCCGTTCACGTCCCCGTCTCCGTCTCCGTCCAGCTCCCGTCCGGTAACCGTCCGGGTCTGCGTCTGCGTCTCCATCAGCAGCAGCAGCGCTGACGCTGACGCGGGGGCGCCGTCCGCAGCACCCCCGCAAGCGCCCTCGCCCTGCGGGCGCCCCGGGCTGGCGAGCGGATCCAGCGTCCTGCCTTCCGATTGAGATGAAGGGGGAGCCTACTACTACACGTACACGTGAGGGCTGCAGCGCTGTGGACGCGAGGCAATGCGACGGTGGTTAGTTGGATTCCCACGCGGCGGGGAGGGCGTCGAGGGAGTTATAAGGAGCGCTGGCAGCGAGCCGCGGTGCACTGGGCTGGCCGTGCGCTGATGGCCTCCGCCGCACATCCGACCTTCCGCCCTGAAAGCCCTGAAATAGCCCCCTGCACCCCGAGCCAGTCCCCAGCAGCCACGCCAGCCTGTCCTGACCTGGCCCGGCGCGGCGACCGTCCAATCCGGCGTCCACCGCTCATGTGGCCCCTCCCGGCCCGCCGCGACCTGCTATTTATGGCCCCGACGTGCCGTGTTCCCGAGCACGTCCGCGCCAGGCGGATGACCGACACAGACACTCCATGGCCGGGCATGACGACGACCACCGCCGACCGCCGACCGCGCGTCGTCTCTCCCGCCCTGCCGCCCCTCGCGGCTGAACGACGCCCATATCCGTGACCGTTCGCGACCGCGACCGCGACAGCCGTCGCCCATCGTCTAGGCGACGCCCCGCGACCCCGCCCGATTCGCCTTTCACTCGCAACCCGCTGCCGCTGCCGTACGGTACCGTGCGCTCGGGTGCTCTAGGTCGGTACGGTACTACCAGCGCCTGTGGAGCGCGGCGACTCATAACCTTACACCCACTCGCACCACTCTTGTTGCTGCTGCTGCAGACGCCCGCACATGCACCCCCGGGGATGCACCCGCCGCCGCTCCCTGAGTTTTATAACATAGCTCCCTCATCCAGCCCCACAAGTACGCGCCGCTGCGGGCCTCCACCCCCGAGCCGTCTCTCCCGCACGACTTCTCCCCCCGTCCTGTCCTCGCGCCGTCCAGCACCCCCCGCCGCCTTTGCTGCTGCTGCTGCCGCCGCCGCTCGAGTCGCTCGAGTCGGCCTGCCAGAGCCCGCGCGGCGTGTCCTCGATCGCCAAGTCCTGACCGCGCGAGTCGCTGCTCGCTCGGCGTCCCTGCGCCCCGCTCCGGCTACTGTACGTGGGGTGGGGGGACGCGAAACATCTCTGACTGTCCTCCTCCTCCCGTTCCATAGAGTGCCCGTGGATCGCGCGCTCTCGTCTCGAGTCCCCGCACGTGCAGCTTTAGAGCTCGACCTATCTATCCTCGGCGTGCTCAACTCCACGATACGTCCGCGGTGCACGCGCTGCCCCGCGCCCACATCCCCACGCCCCGCATCTGCACCCCGTACCCCATCGCACCCCGCACCCCGCACCCCGCATCCCACAACAGCCCGCCTCGGCCACTCCTCAAGCCACACAACCTCCCCTCTTCTCCTTCCTTCTTCTTCTCTCCTCCCTTAATTCTCCTCCCTTAGTTTCCTGCCCGCTTTCCCCTCCTTGCGCTACCGCCTCCTCCCGCCTGCCCTGCCCCCGCCCGACGCTCGACGCTGCAAACACGCCTGCCCACTCCCCCCCACTCATCCCATCCCAACTCATCCACCCTTCCCTGTCTGTGCGTGCGTGCCCACATGCAGTCCTCACACACATACACACACACACGCTTCTGCTGCACCCCACCCCGCGCACTCATGCGCGGTGCGCGCGGCTGCAAACCCACCCCGCGGCCCTGCGGCGACAGACCGAGCGCCTCGCGCGCGCGCACGCGCCTTCTCCCGAGCGTCTCGCTGCCTCCGCCTCTGCCTCTGCCTCTGCCTCTGCCTCTGCCTCGTGTTGCTTCCTGCCTCTGCCTCTGCCTCTTGTTGCTTCCTGCCTCCCGCCCGGCCTCCTGCCCTACAGCCTGCCTTCCTACGCCTGCCTTCTCGTCTCGCCCCTGCTTCCTCACCTCGCTCTCTCACCTCGTGTCTTTGCGGCTCCCTGAGGCTCTTTGCGGCTCCCTGAGGCTCTTCGCGCCTCCCCTCCGCGTGTCCGCCCACATATATGCGCGCGCGCGTCCTCGGGCTATCCGCACCCTGCGTCAGTCCCAGCCCCAGTCCCAGTCCCGGTCTCAGTCCCAGTCCCGGTGCCGATGCCGATGCCGATGCCGATGCGTGTGCCGGTGCGCCCTTGCCCGCTCTACGTTCCCCCATCGGCGGCCGTGATCGTCGCATGCAGCGGGCCCCGCTATCCCGAGCCCGTCTGCGCCCCCGCGGCGCGCCCGTGTCCGTTCTGCGTACGTAGATGCGCGCGCGCCCGGGCGGGTGTGCGCCGTTCAACTGTCGCTGTCGCTCGTGCAGCGTGCGGCGTGCTGTGTCGCACCGCGTCGTGTCATGCCACGTCGTGTCGTGTCGTGTCATACGTGCCTCGCCTCGCCTCGTCCGTCCCTCATCACCACCGCCGCCGCATTTCCTCCCCCTCGCCTTCGCACATCCCAGCCAATCGCCGCTCGGCACCGACGAGGGCCTAACCTTCCACAGACACGGACAAGGCAAGTACAATATACCACCCCCGCGGAGACGGTACGGCCTGCGCCCGTGCCGTGGCTGGGCCTCCCCACGCCCTCCGCATGCGGGTCTCGACATGCGGAATGGTGTCTCTCTCTAACACGCGGTGCCTTTGTGCAGCGTGCGCGCGGTACAGTACTGGTCCGATTCATTCATTACAGCATGCCGTCCACGCCCAAACAACGAAATTATGTAGCATACACACACCACACGCGCACAAGCAGGCACGCACACAAACGCACGCCGTGTCCGAAGAACCCTCCCCCGCATTCTAATCTAGGCATCGAAGCTCCTTCCACGAACAGCCCAGGGCCGAAACGCAGGTGGCCCCAGACGCTTCTCCCGCACGCCGCACGCCGCACGACGTTCATCTCCGCGCGCGTCCACCCAGCAGCGCGTGGACGCCCAAGAAAGCAAACAGAATCCCGCATCCCCTGCTGCGCCCTCCAACACCCCTGCCCTCCCTCCTCCTCCGCCGCCGCCGCCGCCCGTGCACCTCACGGCGTCCCCGGCTCATGACTCGTGGGCTCGACGACCTCCCCGTCGGGCCCGAGCGGCCAGAACGTGTTCCGAAACACGCCGCCCGCGTCGTACTGCTTCTTCAGCGCCGCGACGCGCGCCCAGTTCGCGCCAAAGGAGGCCATCACGCGCGCGGGGGGCTCGTGTCGGCCCAGGAACTGCGGCGAGATCCGCGCAGAGGGGGTGGGGGACAGGAAGAGGTCAGGGCGGGGGCAGGCGGGATGGAAAGGAGGGCGGGAGGACGTACGGAGGGGAACGGCCCGCCGAGGGCGACGGGGCCGATGGTGTCCCGCAGCCACTGGGGTTTGGGCCGCGATCAGCGCGATGCGGACGCGAGTGGGGAGAACGAGGCGCGGCGTACCTCCTCGGCGGTCTCGACGCAGCGCGGGTCATCGATGCCCATGTCCCACTGGTGCAGCCCCGCGATCGTGAACGCCGCCTCGCGCTGCGACGTGGGCACGCACGTCCCGTCGAAATCGGCGATCGCGCCGCCCGCGAGCTCGAACAGCCACGCTGCGCGTGCACGGGCGGGTCACAACAACGAGCGAGGTCAGCGGGGGGTGCGTTGGGAGGAGAGAGCGGGGACGCACTGCATCCGATGGGCGTGTCGGCGAACTCGAGCACCGTCTTGTTGATCACGTCGTCCGGGAGCGACGAGATGAGCGCCGAGCGGATGAACCACTGCCTGCCCGCTGCACCGCCGATCGCGCCGTTTAGCCGCCCGCCGGCGCACGAGATCCGCTCGGGAAGAAGCACGCACCCTTCGCGCGCAGCACCTGCGCGACGCTCTCCTGCTGGTGCACGAAGCTCTTCTCGTCCACCTCGTTCAGCAGGCACTGCTCGCCGTTCCACGCCGAGATCGCGTCGAGGTACTCCTGGCCGCGCGCGCGCGGCCCGACGAAGCAGATCTGCACGACCACGAGCGAGTCCTTGTCCGGGGGGCCCGCCGTCAGCAGCACGTTGGCGTACAGCTCGCGCGGCGCGCCCTTGACGCAGTCGGGGAAGTGCCGGATGAGCGACCCGGCGGTCGCACGGTGGAAGCGGCTGGAGGGGAGGGCGGGAGGGTAGATGCGGGCTAGGCAACGCGAGATAGGGTGGGCTAACATACTATATGAGGTTGCCTGCAAAGACGACGGGGACGGGATACGCGCGCGCCTTGTACCGCGTCGCAATACCAAATGCGGGCCCGGCGCCGCGGATAGCCCACCACAGGTCTGTTTTCGCCGTCAGCACGAAATGAACCTCTGAAAGCGCAGTACAAGCGGAACCGGACGCACCTGGATGCTCTCGCTCATTGACGATGACGATGCTCCCGTCTGCGAGCACCATCTCGACCTCGACGACGTTGTCGATGCTCAGGCCATATAGACGACTCAAAAATCCGAACCCTCCCAGGATCATCACCGACGATCCTACGGGGTGAGCAGAACTGTAGAGACAGACCCATCACCTTCGTGAACGCTTGCCGAGTGCGCAAAACCCACTCACAAGGGTACATGGTACGGCGCGACCGCGGGCGCGCCTGCAAGCGTGACCGCCGGGAGCGGGTTCGCGGCCGTGTACGCGTCAACGGCCTTCTGCTTGACGCCTGCACCGAACGTGACGTACGCGTGCTTGTGTACGGGTAGCAGCTCGAGGTGCCCCACCGCATCGTGCGCTGTGGCGCCACTCAGAAGCGGGTGATTGAGCGCCGCGCTAGTTAGTGCGTCCCAACCACCTGCGTGACCGCCGGTCGAGCGGCTGCGAACCTCAGGAAGCGGAAACGTGGGGGCTACGGTCATGTACGCGAAGGGATCTGGTCGGGACGAAGACAAGGAAGGGAACCCAGAAGAGCCAAGCGTCGAATGCGATAACGGAGCCGCATTCGATGAAGATGCAGACGTCGTGGAAGCGGGTAGGCGAGGTCGGGGTGCAGAAGCGATGCGCTGAGTCGGCCGTTCGGCCATGTATGCAAACGGATCCGACAATGCCGCAGACCTCGACCCCACGCTGAATCCTCCAGATGCCGATGGTGCCTGCGCAGTCTCAGGCGACTTGGAACCACCGGGAGACGTCACGAGCGTAGATGTCGACCCAGAATGCGAGAGCTCGTCCGCACTGTCCCGCGAGGATGTCGAATTGCCGCTCGACTCCGAGTCTGTTGAGAGCTGACGTGCCGCGAGGATGCTGGGCGCCGTCTGCACGTCGATGTCCATCGCCGAGCCTTCTTCGTCGACACGTCGGCGATTCGATGGAGGCTGGCGTATTTTCTCGCCAGAGGCGTCGGTTGGGAGCGGCAGGCCATTGAGAAAGCTCGCGACAGCTGCAGAAGCGATGTTGTACGTCGGGGGAGGATTGGCCTCATCGCCGTCGCCGTCGCTGTCGTCCTCACGGCGCCGCTTCGCGCCAGCCAGGTTTATAGGTGCGCCTTCGAGGATCGGGGCGCCAGCCTTGTCCTTGCCTTTGCTGCCAGAGGGTGCTATATCTCGAAGGCTGGTATAACCGCCCTCGGCGAGCGGGGTCTCGATGTCGATGTCGGCGATGGAAGAGAGATCGATGATAATGTCGCCGTTGATAGCCCAGCCGGCCGTGCCGTAGCCTCCGGCCTTGACTAGTCTACATCCAAATCAACCCCCCCTTGCGGGTAGTCAGGATTTCGGGTTGAATTTGATATATTTTCAGACTCAGCCTTACTCACGTGCAAAGCAGCTCACGTGCCAATCTTGGGAAGGCTCGAAATGTGTTTCTGGGCAGGTTTGATGCGCAAAAAAAGATTGAATTAACTTCGAAAGGTAGAAGAGACATGAAGGAATGGTAAGGTTACAAAAATGAGCATATAAAATGTTGTTTTTATCGGGACTCGAACTAACGGCTGGAGCAAAAAGCTGTCAACTACACCGACTCGCCTATCATGCCAAATATGATATTATTCAATAAGCAGAATATATCTACTTGAAGGGTGGCATCCCTGTTTTAGTCAGGTTTGGTGACACATTTCTTGCAAACTCCATCATTCTCGACCGGCAAACGCCGAAATCCTGACTACCTGCAAGACCCCTGGATTTGGAAGCAGACCCTATATACACAGAACGACTGTCTTCTGTGATAGGGTCAGCAACGGAGACTAGGCCTTGACGGAAAGAGACAGGGAATGCTTTGTGCAGAAGAGAATTATCCTATGAAACATACCGTATTATTAGAGTCGATTATATTTGAAACGCGAGCAGTCGTTCGCTGCACGAAGGAGACATGACGTCGGGCAAAGTATCGATCAAATCGATATGTCACGCGGCGCCTATATCCGCGAGCTCTATTCAAAGACCGCGCGGTGGGTGTTTTTACGATCCGCACAGACAGAGTGTCATCGAGCTTGTGGGAGAGGAAATGTCGTGCCACAACCAGGCTTGGATGGACGTGGTAAAGAAGAAAGGCACTCACTTGCTCACGTCGTGGGCATCAAGCGGGCATGCGACGACTTTGGATGCGTTCAGGACGTTGCCGTTGAATACCCGGGCACGCTCGGAGTAGCTGTGCATGCGGCTGTCAAGGCAGTTCCAAATATGACGGGGCGCAGCGTACGCACTGTGGTTCGTCCGGATGGATAACTTTACCCTTGATCAGCGAGCCCAGCTCATCATACAACACTCGTGGAAGTCTCGATGTGACGATAGAAGGCCTAGGCAGGGGAGGGGTGTCTGCAGACGAGGTTGCGCTCATCGCGAAAAGGAGAGGATGAGAGTTGGTAGAGAAGGGTTGGATACGCCTGATGGCAAGGGCCAGGAAAGAGGAGTTGTGCATCAAACGCGGTCACGGAGGGTTTATATACGCACCTTGGTTGGGGCGGACCCAGGGGGGGGCTTCAGTACGAAATTTGATGAGACAGAGGAAGATGATGGGAAGTCCTGAAACGGAGAGTGGAAAGCTGTCGAAAGGCGACTGGCGAAAGCTTGCTTGACAGCTCCAATAATACACCCGCACACGCCCCCGCTGTACGGCAATCGATTCAATACAAGTGCTTACTGACGTTGTGGTGTGAGTGAACTACGAAGTATGTTTCGGCAGAACTTGAGAGCGTAGAACGATATTGGATTTTCGCAGGGGGTCCAGGACTCAAGCCTCAGGGGTAGACGGAGCGCTCGGACGCGCTACTTGCATCATGCAGTCGGTCAGAACCTGAACGGAGAAGAATAACAGGTCAGCCACGTGTATACGGGCGCAGTGTTGTTGAATTGGTGCACTTGCTTGAACTGTGGATTGCACCATGTAAGAAGGAAACGAAATAGCGACTTCAAGCAGGTACGTCTCGGGTCCTTCTTCCTATGTCGCATAGAGTAGAGACCCCGGAGTCCCAACTCAATGTGTTTCCTCCGCCGATATTGTCAGAACCTCGAGGGAGATAAGTAGATTGGGCGCAGGCTATGCGACAATGGTAAAATCAGGGTCACGAAGGACAACATAGTAGACCAATCGGGACTGTCATTTCGCCCTCTCGGCTCTTCGACGATGGCCAGAGAGCGGCATGTCGAATTATCCTCTACGCCCACCTCTCCAGCAGCTCTGACGACCAGATCATCGCCAACGATCGAGGCGCAAGTAAATGAGAGATAAACGATCGCCAGCACGTACATACTGACATATCGCATGTATCGACTGAGGGAAAGTCATGGTAGGTTACAGCAATCCATGCTCGTGTTCTAGTCTGTACGTGAGTGACTAGATGCGCACAGCAATATATCCTTGTGGGTCGCCGTTGAGGCGGAGGCGCTAGGCACATTAAAGAGTAGATGACGGAAGGTGGAGGTTGTATGATGGACCCACAAGGTCACTTTGGAGAGTCGGGAGACGGAACCTCATTTTGAGAGGCCCTCACTAGATGCACAAGGCAGTCAACAAGTGAAGAGTAGCTCTAGATTATGATGCATTGATTAAACTGCAGGCAGCATTGACCGTATCAGTGTCAGTCAGGAGCTGAGAGGCAGGTAATGAAACTAGCGACTCACGTTCTTGACATGGCGTGTTCCACATCAGGAGTGATGATATCAATGACACAACAATGGAAGGTAAGTCTTGACGAATGTTTACCTCAATGACTTCTTTCCTCTGTCTCACGAAGACGCCGTCAATCCCTTGAACTGTTGACACAGACAGATAGAAGACCGTATCGTTTTTCATTCCGGGGGAAATTATCCGAGAGCCTGTTTCGACGTCTGCATGGAACTTGCTAATAGACAAGTAAAAGAATGACCCTCGAAGCACACTAACAAAATTTGTGAGAATGTACTTCAGCTTTTGCGCGTCTGCGCACATGAGAGCGGGATCCCTGGCAACGAAGGCCAGTGTAAAGCAGGCTAGCAGCGGCTTTTCATGTCTGGGGTAAACCAGAATGAGAGGTTTGAATCGAGATTGTGTAAACTTGAAGATCTCGGGGAAACCATGGATTTCTCGACTCGTGAGGATATTGTGGTCGCCCACTGAGCGAATGACGGTATGGCGACGGGTCCAGCAGCCCGGGCCGCCGGGCCGATGACCACACTTGACCTCTTGAGTATAAAAGTCAATGAGCGGCATCTCCCCTATCGCCATCCACCTCTCTCTGCTCAGTATCATACGTCGACATGTCTTTTGGAAAAGTCATCTCTTTAAGCAACAACAAGACCGTTCCTCAGATCGGACTCGGGACTTGGCTTTCCCAACCCAATGAAGTTGAAAATGCCGTACGTCCCCTTTGATCCGAGTACTCCTGCTTCCTCTCCTGATCAACGTCCAATCGATGCCTCAAACAGGTCGAATGGGCGGTCAAGGCGGGCTATCGTCACCTCGACTGTGCGATGATCTACCAGAACCAGGATGAGGTGAGTGCAATTTATAGTGCGATTAGATTAGATTGTTGATGTCATCGACATTCAATAACCCGCTGTGTCAATCGGATTACTCGTGTAGGTCGGACGCGCGCTCAAGAAAGTGATCCCCGCGGTTGTGCAGAGAGAGGATCTTTTCATCACGAGCAAGGTCTGGAACAGCTCTCACCAGGCCGATCAGGTCGAGCGAGAGCTCGACGAGACTCTCAAGCAGCTCGGCACACCCTACCTCGATTTGTACCGTGAGTGTTTCGGTTTTCATACACTCAGTCGTGCATCCGTAGTCATTCCCGCGTCCTACAGTCATCCATTGGCCCGTTGCCTTCGTCCCTGGAAAGGGCTTTTTCCCCCCTCACCCCACTAAGGAGGGCGAAGTTGCACTTGACACAGAGACATCGTTGGTCGACACGTGGAAGGCCATGATCAAACTGCTTGACACCGGCAAAGTCAAGTCGATCGGCGTGTCCAACTTCACGATCGAGTATATCAAGGCCATCGTCGACGCGACCGGCGTGAAGCCCACTGCCAACCAGATTGAGGCGCATCCGCTGCTTCCGCAGGACGAGCTAGTTGCATACTGCAAGAAGGAGAACATTCATATCACGGCGTACTCCCCCTTGGGAAACAATTGTGAGATTTCGCAATTGATCATCTGTCTGTAAAGCAGCTGCTTATGCTCGTCATCGTTAAAAGTGGTTGGCAAACCGAAGCTTACCGACTACCCCGAGATCCAGGAGATCGCGAAGAAGATCGGCGCGACTCCCGCTCAGGTTCTCGTTGCCTGGGGTGCGCACCGCGGATACTCTGTTATCCCAAAGAGCATACAGCAGGGTGCGCACTTACACTTTTGCCCATGATTGCACGTTCCCTCGGACTCACCCACCTTCTGCCGCAGAGCGCATCATCTCAAACTTTAAGCAAGTCGAGCTCTCCGAGGAGGACTACCAGAAGGTCTCCGCCGTCGGGCAGAACAATCACCACCGCTTCAACATCCCGATCAACTACACGCCCAAATGGAGCATCAACATCTTCGGGGAGGTCGACGAGAAAGAGGCAGAGGCGTCTGTCAAGATTGTATAATGGACGTGTCTCGTTTTACTCATCGGCACTTGAGTGAGCCTGGACAAATTCGTGGAGTGGAGATAGAGAAGAAGCATAAACACCTGTATCCCGTGTCGTATTCCTTCGATGAAATCCAATATGTATTGGTATAGATGCCTCGTCTCTGTCGACTGGTTGAAAATTTGCACCCACAACAGAATGATAGCAATCCTGTCTCTTCCTGTCTTTAAAGAATGACGTGTATCAGACTCTACAGCGCGCCGCATACCGCCTTCTTGGCATTTGCTTGTATATGAGCCTTATCTGGAGAGCCTAGGCACAGCCTGGCACAGCGCAATTGTAATCACAAGCTCCTCGGCGTCATCGTAGATGTAATACGGACCTGCAGCTGCGCTATTCGACGAATGCCGAGACCCCTCGGTGAAGATCTTATGATATTGAAGCACGCCTCACAGGACTGCCGCATTCGTTACAGGAATCCTGCTAAGCCAGGCTAAGCCCTGGACGTGCTGGACACATTTTTCTGCGCAGAATTTTTAAACATTTGATACGGGCACGTTCCGCTGGCATTCCGTAAGGAGATTGCAGCGCCCGATCGTAGATAGGGAGAGATTTGGACGACTGACAACGGACCCGTGGTTGGGACAGACAGCGAGAAACTTAGTTCTGCATCGCCCCAAATTGACGCAAAAAGGGAGGCTTGCTTTGAGCAGGATGTAGAGTGAATAGCGGCCGACTCGAGAAAGCTGTTGACCAACAGAGGAAAGTCAGCACTTTCGCGGAGTACGGGCGATCATCACGTGTGTCTTTGGGGAAAGAATGGAGGAGCCAGGTCCAGAGGTACAAGATTGGCGCTACTGATGGACCAACACGCTCACTCATCTTGCCTCTCCCTTCCACCCTTCCGATTAGCGACCTGGCCGTCCTACTTTCATGAGTAACGGTTCCCCCACCGCATTTCTCGTGTGGTCACTCCTATCATGCCTCGTATGTCGCCAACATCTTGCTTTAGCGAAGGGCGCTTTGACTGACCTATCCTCGTCCCGATCACATGTTGCGTGCGAATCCTGTGGAATTATTGGACTTTCCAGTTTCTTTGTTTCCTGTTCTATCATTTGTGGAGCTATGACAAGTTCCAGTGTTTGAAATGGGACGCAGGTCGCCAGCCTGGGGCTTTTAGACGCGTCATGACTGTGAGTAACTCATCTATCGAAACGAGCGCGGTTATGGGGCGGACGACGCGGGAGAGAAGGTCCAACGAAGGATCGAAATACAGAGATGAGCCTATCAGACGCCATATTCTGTGACATGCCGGATCCTCGTATGGGCCGGCGATGTCAAATCATGTCGGGGAGCAGTGGACAAGTGTGTCTCCATTTATCTGCGCTCTGTCCACGAGCTAAATGTGGGAGTACAATCACTGGAACTTGCTTTTTAACTGCTGATTTGACCGCTTATCGTGACCTCCCCGATGTCATCGGCGTTGGTCCATAAAGGCATCTCCAACGCCGTAGATGGAGAGAACCCATGTCACTCAATGATCATCATTTTACTTGGCTTTTTGCTGAGTGGCGGACATCTGGAGACGTCTCGCTGTTCCGCATGTGATTTTGGCCATGCTCTGAGCATTGTCGGATGCAGTGGTCGTCGATATATTGTCGCGATGCCATCTTCATCTGACGCCGCGCATCAATTCGAGCCTGTTCTAGAGTGTCCTGTCAATGTGCCGAGCCGTGTCTGACCATTTTTTCCCATCCAGTATTCTTATCTTATGACCGTACCGCTTCTCGTGGTATTCAGCGTTGGCTTGACCGTACTGAAGTTTGAGGAAGGTTTGTTCATTGTCTTTTTTAAGGACCCGCGCTTTACTCATCAGATAGTGCAAAACAGGATTTCTCGCGCCGCTTCCTCCATTGTACGAAAGTATGACAATTAGGCTTGAAAGTATAGCTATCACCTGAAACATGTTCTTATCCTTGTGTAGTTCATCCGAAGCCTGTACATCTCTGGACTACGAATCATCAACACATACTATTAGCACTGTATTTTGTCTTCAGTGTGGCATGGGCTCTGGAGCTGTAAGTACTCTTCCATCAGATCATTCAAGCCAAATTAACTTAACTTATCAGCGTTACTCACTTCGAGGGTGAGTCTTGGAGAGATCACGGTTGCATGTCAAGGTAGATCAATGATAATCATTCACAGAGCTCGCTTTTTGGCTGTTTTTACTCGACCAAGGGCCCTCAAAACGGGAGTGGTTTAGCAGCTGGGAATATCGCTTTTGGTATACTGGTACGATTGGCATCTCCGTGATCGCACTACCGTTCATAAAATTCCGCTGCAGGTTGCATCGCTGCCATTCTTGGGATGCCTTTGACAGCGCTCATTACTAGAAACGAACTGGAAACAGTAGGTGTCGATGTCGAATCTCTGGCCACGAACTCATGAGTTGTATGAAGATGGATGCCTGGTTGTTTCTTATCGGCTCAGCAGGAGCTACAGCAACCAACGTCGCATTCATATATGTCCTGATCAAATTCCCTGCTTTCCTCCGCCACGTGAAAGCGGAGGGCGCAGAGCCGGACGTTGTTGTTCGGCTTTCGAGCTTTTACGAGTATAATGTATGTATCTACAGTTTGCGCGTATCGGACTTTTCGTTGATCTTTTGAGTAGCTGCTGCGCGTTTTCTTTAGGTTCATGTCCGCACTTCCATTTCTTGCTTTGGCTATCGATGGAATCATGGGCACTCATCCCATCAATGGTAGCCTGTGAGTCTTCTTTGAGCTATGTTGTCGCTTACTGATCACTCACGAGATGAATTGCCTTCATAAGGTTCTGGGCGGGTGAGTATTGCTGCTATATCACTTGTTCATTAATTCACGTATGGGACAGACTTTCTCCTTGTACTCGCCGCGAACGGCCAATTCATATCTTCTGCTATCACTCTTATGGTACTCGTCGTCTTTCTGCGGTTTTCGCACGACTGACCTCTAGTAGATCTTTTTCCCCCGGTCTTTTACCACGGAAGCGGGCTACCGTACTAAAGCGCCATCTTCTGTCCCAGGCTCTGCCCGTTCCTATATCACACAGAATTACACTCAACATCATCCAGACACAACCTTCGATCCCGCATCTCCAAGCATAATTAGCTCTCCAAAATCCCCGAGACAGCGCGCCGCTGAGGCACAGGCCTCGCAAGCTCCCGATGTAATCTTCGTTCACCGACATCCCCACAGCGCGAGATCTTCTGAGGAAAATGTGGTGGACGATGTAGCGCCCACGACTGAGAGCGAAGAGCCTGCTCCGGGATATCACGAACGCGAACAGGGGTCGGTGCGGTACTCGTACCCTTATGCTGCTCCAAGTCCGTACGTCCACCCCGAGCCCCCGCGCGTGCTCAGACGAGAATCTATTTCGAGGTTTGGTCGGACGAGCGTTGCGATGGTCCCGCGAGGTACGGGAATGCACGTTGCAACGAGGCGGTTCTCAGCGCCTACTCTACATCCATACGTGCGTCATAGGCTGCATCTCTGTCTGGTACTTCTCTGATGAGGCAACTGCAGGTAGTAACTTTCACATCCCCCATTGGTTCGCATCCCTTTAAATGAATTCGGATGCGATACTGACATGCTTGCAGACCTAATACAGATACCACGAGATAGCGTACCTCATCATGCTCCGTGACCTCAAATACCCTTCCTCTCATGCTCATCTTCTGTCTTCCTGTCCTCACGGGGGCAATTGGGCATCTCTTTGCCGGGCTGCTCCTACGATTTCTTCATCTGTCTAATCTTCTCGTTGGAATCTCAGATTGTATCTAGCTTTTTTTTTTCTTGGGTTATTTATTCGCGGCGACTTTGGAGAAAGGAGGAGACGGGATTCAATGTTACCTGGTCGGTGCTCTGTTCATTCGATGCTGTGTTTGTGTACAGTAATTAAAGCGGCAGGGCGGGAGCTAGCTCAAAATGTATTTTATTGTCGATGCTCACCGATGAGATGGGTTGCGAGGCAAGGCGATACAGATCATAATTATTAGTATGGTCATCCATCGTCGCTTCCATTGCCTTCAAAGAAATCATCCTTCATAGCGACAAATTTCTTCTCTCGGCTGTCTTCTGCCTTGCGGCCGGCTTTCTGCCTATCCTTCTTCTTTGACAGACCCTTCTCTGCCTTGCTTTTCGTTATCGTCAGGGCCTTGACCTCGACTTGAAGTTTTGAACGGTGTTCTACTTGATCCTCATCCGCATCCGCATCCGCCTGCGCATCCCGCATCCCTTCATCCTCGTCACCGCTCTCAAAGAAATCGTCGCGCGACTCGTGTGGCCCAGGTCCATCGACTTTCTGCGCGCCCTTCCGCTTCTCTGTCTCTTTGTGTCCAGATTTCTCAGCGTCCTGCCAACCCGGATCCACTGCATGCTCCATTCGCTCTAATAACTCGGGCTCTATACTCATCTGTCCCGCTTGCATCCGCTCACGGATGTGCGTGCGAAGCTCCTCTCGTCTTATATCAGTGACGCCAGTGCTCAACGGCTGGTGCACGGGAGCCGCTCCCTCATGAGTGCGTACATCGGGAGGGAACAGCGAGATGTATTTCTCCGTTTTGGGGTAATTCTATGGGTGCGTACAAAGGCCAGAGCTCAGAGAGTGTGTGCTATAAGAAAGCGAGGCAAAGACACTCACCGTGACGTAATTCAGATCTACGCGCAGCTCGAAGAGTGCTGACTCGAGGGATTTTTTCTTCTTTGACGAGAGCTCGGGATCGCCGAGCTGTTTCTTCGTCTGTTTAATCTTACGCTCGAGCTTTTGTCTGTCTGCAGTATATCTCAATAGGTGAAAAAAGATGGTAGGTCACGACGTACCGAAAAACTTGACTTTATGGTATCGCATGGCCATGGTACGCTCCTTGTTCCCTACTTCTGCTTTTGCAAGGTCCCCTTCGAGCGACTTGAGCCTTCGCTCAGTCTCGACACGTACATTCGCCGCGAGATTATCCTTGAGATTGGTAGCATTCCAAATTTGTCTGATAGAAGATATAAGTCTGCGACGCACCTTTGCGAGCAGTCTCCTTGTCTGTCTAAGTGCTGCCTTCAATTTCGAGACGCCGGGAGCAGCAGACTCCTTGGGCTGATGATGCGTTCCATGTCTCTTGTTGCGCACTTTGCGCGTCTCCTTGGATGTAGAAGGCTCTCCAGCGCTGTCTGCGTCTTGTGTTCGTGTAGGAGGCATCGAGAGAAATCCAGAAGTGATAATTTTATGGATTCGTCGAGAATTCAGGAAAGGAAACCGTGAAAATGACGTAATTCAAATTTGAAGGCACTGCATAGGAGTCCTTTCGATCTTTTTGGCACCATTTGTCCATCGTTTGTTGCTCAACGTCTTCCTTGACCATGAGGAATCTGGCCTTGCTAGAGATTCATTCCTCGCAGTTTCCGAAATGCAATATCACGGCCACAGTTGTCGATCCCGAAGAAGGACTTTTGTGGGCTGCGTCCGAACGATTGAATGCAGACTCGGACTTGCAGGTCGAGCTCTGGACTGAGAAAGCTGGTAAAGAGGGGGAGACGACTCGCGATGTATGTCGCGATCTAATTCTTTCAAATTGCTGCTCTCAATTGTGATGAGAGCAGAATTGGCGAGAACACCAGCTAATCGAAAAATCATTATCACTTTCCTAGGCTTCACGACCATCATGTATCACCACATTCACCTCCGCGACGAATCAATCTGTATCAGATAGGATTCCCCAGGTTGCATCGCTAAACTTGGTCATGGACGATCGTTGTTTGGTTCTCGTCGTGCGCGGGGGAGACATTGCTACCATGAAGCTCGACGATACTGAACCTACGGTATGTGCTTTATGGTGCAACGACTGACATTACTTACACATCATATGGTCCGGTATAGTTTGAGGTTGTCGGGTCTGTAGAGGATGGCATTTTGGCAGCTGCATGGAGTCCGGACAGCGCCTTACTTGCCTTGGTCACTGGTATTTTACAGATTCGTTGATATCTTCAGAGGGCTATCGACTACTAATATAGCTAATTACAGGTGTTGGAAAACTCATTCTCATGACCTCAACTTTCGATATTCTTTCCGAGGCACCCTTGAATACAGAAGAATTCGGTGAAGGTAGGGACAAACCTGGAGATACGTTCAATAAGCATTAACAATCTATCTACGAATAGATGCTCCCATCAATGTTGGCTGGGGTTCTAAACAAACACAGTTTCACGGCTCTCTTGGCAAGGCGGCTGCACAAACTCCATCGCCATCTACTCCCAGGACAGTTGGGACCTCCCCGGATGACGATCATGTTCCCCGCATCTCTTGGCGTAGCGACGGTTCCCTCTTCGTTGTATCATCTCTGTCTTCATCGCCTCCGAGCTCTACACTTGACGCTCTACGCCATCGCATTCTCCGCATTTACAACCGTGAGGGAGCCCTCCAATCGAGCTCAGAACCTGTTGCAGGGCTTGAGCACACCATGTCATGGCGCCCTTCAGGCAATCTAATAGTTGGGACTCAGCGCTTTGGAAGTGCCGCAGGACTTGCAAGTGGAATAGAGGGAAGACACGACGTTGTGTTTTTTGAAAGAAATGGCTTGAGACATGGTGAATTCACGTTGAGAGAAAAAGAAATAGAAGCCGGTGCCGTGGTACCTCAAGGTAGGAAGTGGGGCTATAGGGTGAGAGAGACATGTTGGAGCCCGGATTCCAACGTCTTGGCCATATGGATCGAAGGTGGTGAAGAAGATGTTGGTGAGCGTCCTTTTTTTGAGCTTTGTCAAACACATGTCAAACACTTCGAAAAGTTCAATTGTGGACGATAGGCAACTATCACTGGTAAGGATTTCTATTCAGACATGTGTTTATAGTAATGGTAATGTCATACTAACTACAGGTATCTCAAGCAAGAGGTCTCTGTCCCTCTGGGCGAGCCATCGCGGCCTGGAAGGTTTACTTCTGTCAGTTGGCATCCAGAGAACATCCTGGAACTTTTGCTCACAACGTCGAGTGCGGTTTTCACTTTATGTTACTGTTCTTTCCACTCAATATGGGCCCAATCAGCGACCATCATGCATCGTACCTACAAGTGGGAAACATTTGTGTCTCGTACGACGCAACCCAATGATACTGGGTCTGTGGCTGTAGTAGACGGGAGTAAGTTCGCAGTCTGTCCCTTAGTTTTGGATCACTCAAGATTCATATATAGCAACCATTCTTCTGACACCTTTTCGAACGCAAAACGTTCCTCCACCAATGTCATCGCATCAACTATCTCTGAATCCCACACCTCTTTCGCCGTCCCGTCGTCGGCCTACTCCCATCTATACAAGTTTCTCGCCCTGTGAAGACATCATCGCCGTCCTTTGGGAAAGCGGATATGCCGAACTATGGGATCTCCATACACGATTAGGGCCGGGACCTGGAAAACTCATCAATCCTGAACAGCTCTGGAACGGAATGATCGAGCAGCATAGCTCCGAGCGGCATTACAAAGAGATTGCTGTGTGGACGGCACCGGAACTTATCCAGACCGCTGGTGCTGTCGCAAGGATTGCTGTGCTGGGCTACAAGCGGGAAGAAACCGATTTTCTGCAGGTGGTAGAGGTTGGCAAAGGTGTTTTTGAGAACTTCGCCACTCCTGCGCTTAAGGGCATCAGTTGGCGGTTCGTCCAATCCAGTGGCCCTGTGACATGCTGGCATCAGACGACAATATTTGAATGTACGTCCATATTACTCCCCAGCTTTCGGTGGCCAGCTCACAGAAGGCAATAGACGATGTTGCCAAGCCCGCGCTCAACTCTCGTGCAGAACTTATCCCTGCGTGTCACCATGTTGAACGGATCCAGCTTTCTTCAAGTTATGCACCTCTTTACATCGGCCTCTCAGCCTCGGGCACACTCTCAACTAGCAACCCTTCTGCCGCACCCCGCATCTTAACTCAAAATGCGAACTCTTTTCATGTTGCTTCAGGGTTAATCGTGTACACGACGACAGCCCATGAAGCCCACTTTATCTCTGCTTCTGACTTGCTAGATCATAGGGAAATCCCGCTATCTGAACGCCGCCGCGTAGAAAGAGGTTCTAAGATCGTAACGGCGGTGCCTAGCACTATGAGCCTCGTGTTGCAGATGCCTCGAGGCAATCTAGAAACCATCAATCCCCGCCCAATGGTCATGAAGGTTGTTCAAGCAGATATTGACGCGTATGTTCTGGTTAAATGTCTTCACGCAATCGCGTTAACATTGGCCGCCAGGGGGAGCTACCGCAAGGCATTCTTATCATGCAGAAAACATCGCATCGACCTCAGTGTCATATTTGATCACAATCCTCGTGGATTCAGGGATAATCTTCCTTCGTTTGTAGGACAAGTTGACGATGTTGACTACATCAACTTGTTCCTTGCAAGCCTCGGGTACGCATTTAGCTTTTCAGCCAGCGCACGCTTTTGGTGCTTACATGGCCTGCAGGAGTGGCTCGCAACCCGTAGAGGTCGTCGCGGAGCTCTGCGATCTTATTCGAGAAGAACTCGAACGACGTGACCTCAAAAAATATGTAAATTCAATCTTGACCGCGCACGTAGTAAAGCGACCTCCAGCCCACGAAGCTGGACTGAAGCTACTTCTCCGTTTGCGAGGTGCGTGACATTTCAGTTAACGTCCGTCAGGGTATTTAGATGAACGAACAAGGGAGCAGATAGCGATCCGGCATTAGTAGAAGAGGCTGTCAAGTACATAATATTCCTAGCCGATGCGGATACTTTATTCGATGCGGCGCTTGGGATGTACGACTTCACGCTTGTGCTCATGATTGCACAGCATGCGCAAAAGGCCAGTCCTTTTATATGCACGCTCATTTGGAAGACTCATGAACATACCACAGGATCCACGAGAATACCTTCCTTTCCTTAGAGAACTACGAGCTTTGCAACCAGCATATCAACACTTCCGGATCGATGATCATCTGAAGCGTTATCCAAGTGCCTTGAGGAACCTCAGTCTTTCTGGTAGGCGGGACTTTCGGGGCTCTTACGAGTTGTGCTGATCCCTGAGTAGGGGCCGATCATTTCGATGAGGCCATGTCATATGTCGAGAAGCATCAGTTATATGAGTCTGCTTTATCAATCTGGCGGAAAACAGATCAATATCATGTAGGTTCCCGACCATCAGAACTTCTGTAGCCGAGCTGATGCAAATTACAGACAGTCTTGAGTCTTTATGGCGAATGGCTTTTCGAACGGAGAGATTTCAAGCAGGCTGCTATTGGTGAGATTTTGTAATTTACATCTCAATCATATGTTTCATCCTCACGTCCGTGTGTTCGTATAGTGTTCATTGAAGCGGAAAAGACTTCGAAGGCCATGGTTGCGTATGAAAAATCTTTGCAATGGAGAGAATTATTTGAGCTAGCTGGAAGTGAGAAAACCATCCATGACTCCGACGTCGTTTCGATGGCGTATCGTGTGGCGGGTAGGTCAATCAGTTCTCCTGAAATACCCAATCAGGTGACCCTTTTCGTATTATAGATGACTTGACGTCCAAGAAAAGGCACTCAGAAGCAAGCATTGTCCTTCTGGACTACGCCAAGGACGTCCGTGAAGCAATAGTTGCCCTCGTACATGGTAACATGTTCTCCGAGGCACGTCGAGTAGTAAGCTTCTTTTGTATGTCAAAGGGAAGATCTACTGAACAAATCGGCTTGACCTATTCAGGCAACACTCCACGCACGCTCAGAACTGTTAGAAGAAATCATCTATCCCAGCACTCTCGAAGCTCGCGCACAAATCGCGGAAGACCTCGGGGAGATGCGTGAGCAGCTACGTAAACAGGTCCAGCGTTTGCGTGAGCTCCGCATCAAGAAGATAGAAGAGCCTGGTCAGCCCAATCTGCCCCATGATTTGAAGAGTGCCTGATGAAATGTTCCTGCAATCGCACAGAGTCTTATTACGGCGCGGAAGATACTGATTTGCATAATGTTGATGTCATGACTGATGCCTCGCAGTTCACTGCGTTTACGAGGTATACTGCAGCACCGTCGACCGCGTCGCGAACATCTAAGCGAGTCTATTTCTCATTACCGATCGTAATTTCGTGCTAATCTATGATGAACTCAGACGGAGCTCGCGCTCGAAGCGAAAAATGGAACGCAAGGTTGGATCTGGCCGCAAGGGCACTGTCGATGAAGAGGAATACTTGCTCAAATCTATCACGAAACTCGTGGGGAAATTCACTGCCATGCAAGGTAAACCTTCCTTTGCTCCTATTGCCCCTATAAATAAACTCATTGAATTGTAGATGACGCTAGTAATCTTATTCCTCACCTGCTGCAATTCACCGCCGATCATCGAACAGAGGCTCGTTTACTGCAAAACGAGATCAGTGATTTCGAGTTGGAGCTCAAAAATGTATTGGAGCAAATGTGGGTAAAACCACTTGGAATCGCAGAGGGCGAGGAACCTCAGGATAGCTGGGCAATTCGTATGGAAGAGAAAGAGAAAGACCGAGAGAAGGCCATTCGAGACGTGGTCAAACCCGAGCTAAAGAACAAGGACGAGTGGAGGACGAGGCTGATTGTTATTGGGTTTGACGAAAACTCGAATGTCGAAGGCTGAGCGGGCAAAGAGACTGCAAAGAGATGTATGTCTAGATGTAATCTCCTAAGCGCACATTGTAGCAAATAGCCTCAACTTCATAACCCCTTCAAGTTATCGGCCGATGGTCCCATCGGTCTCTCTCGGCCGACTCGCGCGTGTTCCCTCGTCTTGGCCATCATCTGCATCGACGGCGAAGGGCATCTGCGTCCGAGACCCTCATCATGTGCATTTACGACCGCATACTTGCAGTTTATAAAAAGCGCTGGGCATGAAGATCCCACGAATCTCGGTTAGCCACAAACCTTGACTCGGAATACCATGTTGTCTCGCTCGGTTCAATACAGGACCTCTTGTCGTCCCTTTCAGGGCTTTGCATCATCTCTCCGCAAGCTGTGAGTAAAGTAAACGTTTTTGATTCAGCATAGGTCGATTCATCTGCATTGTTAGGACAACAACGCCGCCTGACACCCCTGACAATCTCCCACTGACCGGCATTCGTGTCCTCGAGCTTGGACAGTTAATCGCTGGCCCATTCGCAGGTCAGCTTCTTGGGTACTCACCTTGATTCATCTTTCGTCTGTCGCATCGCTCGACGCTTACTTGTGCCAGACATTTCGGCGCAGAAGTGATCAAAGTCGAACCACCGTTGACGGGAGATCCACTACGCATTTGGCGCGAACTCGATGTCGATGGTACGAGTCCTTGGTTCCGCAGCCTGGGAAGGAATAAGAAGAGCGTCACTATTGATATGCGGAAAGAGGAGGGACGCGCGTGAGTCGCATTCATCATCCGATCGTTTCGCACGGGAGCCTCGATTGACGGCTGTCTAAGATTGGTGAAGAAGTTGGCGCTTGAATCAGATGTGGTCATCGAGAACTTCAAACCTGGAAGTGAGCCTTTTATGATACTTCCTCATTCCGGGGATGAATTATCGACCCGTGGTGATCAGCTCTCGAGAAATGGGGGCTCGGCCCTGAAGATCTTCGGCCTCTGAACCCATCCCTCATTTTCACACGTGTCTCGGGATACGGACAGACTGGTCCCTGGTCCACACGCCCTGGGTATGCCTCGGTGTGCGAGGCCGAGTCTGGGTTCCGATACATCAACGGGTTCCCAGATCCAAAGACAGGTGCACTTGCAGGACCACCTGTGCGCCCGAATATCAGTCTCGGGGATTCCGTGGCAGGTTTACATGCTGCTTTCGGCACGGTTTGTCTTCTATCAGTCGGACTGCCGAGGTATAATCTGAAGCTCAGTGCGCATGGAAATAGGTGCTCGCTCTACTCGCCCGGCGCGTGAAGCAGGACAATGGTCTGGCGGGAGGATCAACCGTCGATGTTAGCATCTTGGAGAGGTAATCGATTGCAATCTTATTCAAAGCTTCGTAGAGCTAAAGAGTCATATGTTCTCTAGTATGCTGAACCTTATGGAAGGGATTATTCCTGAATATGACCGCAAGGGAAAAGTACGGCGCCCTTGTCTTCAGGCTCTTATCTCTCTTATGCGGTCCCTTCCAGGTTCGCGGGCCCTCTGGCTCCTCCATCACCGGTATTGTGCCGACTAATGCCTATCCTTGCCTTCCCTCCCCTTCGACACCCACCGCACCGACCTATGTTATCATTGGCGCCAATGCTGACTCCATGTACGAACGCCTCATGATCACCATCGGCAGGTCGGACCTCGTAGGACCTAATTACAGGCGCAATAACCACCGGGTCGATCGGCAAGAGGAGATTGAGCGCGCCATTACAGATTGGACAAAGCGAAGGCACGCGGAGGAGGTGTTGGAAATACTGAGGAAGATCGGTGTGCCCGTCGGACGGGTCGTCAATGTGAAAGACATTGTGGAAGGCGAGCAGATCAAGGCGCGCGGAAGTATCGAAGACGTTTGGGTCGGGAAGGGGAAGCAAGAGGAAGGGGGGGAAGGGTGGACCGTAAAAATGCCCATGGTGGCGCCGGTCTTAGAAGGATGCGATGCAAAGACGAGGTGGGCCGGGCCGGATTTGGGCCAACATAACAAGGAAGTTTTGGTAGATAAGCTTGGGCTTTCGGAGGAGGAGATGAAGAGGCTGGTTGAGCAAGGTATCATCGGCGCATAGAGTGCATAGTGAATGCCTTTTGTTCCATGTGACGTTCAAAATCGACCAACGTTTACGAGTGGAATGTCTATGAACCAGAATATATGTTACACACTCGTCGTCATCTAGTCGTACAAGTCTATCCCTGCCTCCCGCTACAACCACAGGAACCCAGTCGGACTCTGCACGCTGTCATTCTTCGCAACCTCTTTCAACGTTTGACCCGCGTTATCCCTTTCATATATTTTGACACCGCCGCCATGAACACCTCCAGCAATGAGCCACTTGCCGTGTGGGTCTATCTGCATGCCACGGGCATGCCGAAGTCCAGTACGCACCTCGTTCACGAGCTGTGGCACTTTTGGGTTGGAAAGCGAGAAAATGGCAATAGAATCCCCGAGGGGGGATGGGTCGTTGCGGTTAGAGACATATAGGTAAGGTTTAGGCGATGGATATAGGAGAAGCTCAGCAGCGAGCATGTCACCCAGGGGCTGCGGGGGGTTGGAGAGAGTGGCCACTGTAGATAAGGTTGTGGGGGAAGATGGGAGCGAGGGAAGACGATGCGTCACAAGTTGACTGGTGAGTTCGAGAAGAGTGTACATATTGCCATCTGCGCAACCGTTAGGATACCGGCTCGCTGATGTGGAGACAGGAGTCAATAGAAAATTGAACACACCATGGAAGACAACATGTCGAGGCCCGCTCCCCGGCTTGTAGTCAACATGCCCTGCAGGCGACCACGTCTCCTTATCATCCTTGATGAATCTCCACGTCTTATCTGCCCCCAAATCAGGCACTAGAAGTTCTTCGCGCTTGGGGATGAGGACAACTTGGTGAGGGTGTGATGCTTCCTGGCGTTCTTTGTTCGGTCCCTTACCCCGTAGTTGGACGACAGCGGGCGCTGATTGATGGAGGAAAGGGGATTGGGTGGATAATGGCGCAGCGAGAACGGTGCCGGATGAATACTGCAGATCTGTATATGTGCCGGATAGAGGATGATTAAAACCAACAAGGACGTACGTTTCCAACAAAAAGGGTATCCTTCGTGGCAAGAAGGGAGGCGGGGTCTCTCCCGCCGCTGCTGAAGCTGCCGAGGACCTTTCCCTGACCGCGCTCGTCGTACTTCATGACAATCACGCGGCCTTCTGTTTGCTCCAATCCTGCGAAAACAATGGAAGAGTCCCCTGGATGCGACGTGACCCAAGACGGGCGATGCCCGACCTTGAGAGACGAGATGATCTCAAGCGAGGAGGCGACAGGATCAAATGCGAGAGTAAATACCGACTCTGTGTACGAGGCAACAAGAATATGGTAGACCATGTTGACTTTCACGGTCAGTCCAAAACCCGCAGAGGTTCCAGTTGCAGAGGATGTCAGTGACAAAGCGAGGGTTAAGTCGAGCAAAAGGAGCGATATTTGGGGAGGTGTAGAGGTCGATCTTATCGCTCGATCGTCACCAAGGTTTTATACCCGCAGACCGAAAAATCGAACAAGCTCCGACATCCTTGAAAGTGAGCGAGACCTCCAAATTGCATGGCGCGAGTAGAACAGAATCTTCACCATTCAGCGACGAAGATTGGCAGTAGGGCTACCAAAATTCGCAAAGGCACGTTGCAATGCGGGCCGCCGACTGGAAGTCGTTCGGCACTTGCCGAGATTTCCCCTTGTAGGATCGCGCCTTACCTGCAGAATCGGTGTGAGGAAGGGCAGATATGCATAGGTTTTCGGGTATCGCGTTCGCTTTGTGTTCCGCCGTTGGTCCCTTACGCATGGAGGGCATGACGCGTGCCCGAGTTTTCACCGATTGAGCTCAAAATGCTCCCTTGAAAGAAGCTGATAGACTTGTGTACGGCAGCGGTGGCAAAAATGAGCATGTCAACGATCCGGGATGGGCGAAAGTCCGTGTTCAGTAAAAGGAACGATAACAAGGTCAACGAAGATTCCGCCGGTGACAGAACTGATAACGAGTTCTCAGAAAATTCCAAAGTGCAGGAGGCTATGAGGTCTCTGGCCATGTTGAGTGAACGAGTGACCATACAACAGAAATAAGTACGCTATTCAGTGAATTGCAGCCGCTGACGTCGGTATAATTGATCACGACAGGTTGAATGATTCCACTCCACATGTCGGGCGGTGAAATGATTTTGTGATGGCAGAACTCACAAGTCTGTTCGAATGGCGAGTGAGAATGATGATATTCATCATGTATATAATATCATCAATGGGAAGAAGTGAACCAGACTACAATAGCTCACTGCATTGAATCGGATCCAAAAACCCGCGCAGAGATTGAACAAAATCCGTCCTGTCGATGGCCTTCCACTTGACCCTGCACAAACATTGGCACATTGTCGGGTTTGTGGACAGGTAGCATATGTCCCTCCTCAAAGAACCCCGGATGGGCGCGTTATTGCAGGCGACACGATAATATGACACTTCCACATGCTAGCCAAAACATGTGGAGCAATTCAAGCCCTAAGGTTTTATTTAATTCTGAAAAGGCCATAGACACGTACATACCTATTCAATATAAACCTGCCATGGATCATTGGAACTTAGGCTGATATCAGGTCAAACGATCCAAATCCGTGTGGGCATTCGATCTTAAAGTCGTGTCTAATGCGGATGAGCAGCAATCATAACGATAGGGTTCCAGTAACAAGGATCTAGAATTGATTTCAATGACAGCGGAGATGGATCAGCACAACAGAGACTATGTAAGAACAATGACAGACCAGAACGGCGCGAAAAAACAATACAAGTAGGAATGCAACGTGGAACATCATTCATCAGAAGAGTACAACCGTATGGTCTTCTACAGCGTCCATTCACATCATTAGGGTCGTGAGGTCATAGCGAGGGATAGATGAGCAATAAACGTGCTGTGTCGACAAAGAAAACAGAGGAGAGTTCAGCATATGATGCAGTCACTGTCCGGCTTCACCAGATGAGCTTCTAGAGTCGCATTGAGGGTGCCAGATGAATCAATGTAAGACGAGCCTCTGCGCGAGATAGCTTCAATCACACGGTCCCTATAGGTATATGCCAGCGACTTACTCGTATTGAAGGTCAGCTCCCACGGGACCGTCCTCTAGAGATACTGTGATCTGATGCGGCCCACTGGACTGTGAAGACTGAGGAGATAGCTGCTTCGACCCCGACTTGATCCTAAGATTCACCGCTGGCTTGGACTTTTTCCCTTTTGACCGGAAAATAGAGTCCCTTGCGGGATGCTGCGGTGGAGCCTGGTACCGAACAGACGGGTAACTCGGCAAGGCATCGGAAGGGGATGGTGTGGGGACAATGGACGTTCCAGAGTCAGGATTGGGTGAAGGCGGCGGTTCAGATATGACAAGTTGCGAGTCAATCCAGGTAGGAGGGCTGTGCTCAAGGAGGGTCAGAACGACCAGCCAGGAGCCAGCCCGGTGGTGGACATTGAGGTGGGTCTCGGGAGTGACCAAAAAGGACAGACGCCAAAATCGGCCTGCGTAGATTGGTCAGGCCTTCTGGAAAATATCAAAAGTCTGCCATGAGAACCAAACCTTTCGCGATGAACTCCACATCCACCTTCTTAGACACCCTCATCCTCAGCTGAAATTGGATGATTTCGAACCTCGCGATAAATGCGCGTGCGTTTCCCCGCACATCCTCAACCGTTACATTGTCACCTCTATCCTCCATACGAACTCCGTTGGTGGCAAGCAAGATCGCGTCCGCACCGGATAGCAGCGAAAACGCATCGAACCGTCGTTTGATGCGCTGAAAGAGGGCATGATCCGAGTTGGCGAGGCATGCTAAGCGCACCTCCGAGACTGTGGTTGCACTGATTGGAGACGATGCGGCGAGGAGAGCCATAACAAGTGCATCGGATTCGGGAACAGCATGTATATTTGAAGAGTAGAACTTGGCGCTGTCGGAGGGGCGTTTGATGATTGCCCAGTATACTGCTAAATGGTTCTCGATGAATGGATCTTGTATGATCTGTGAAAGGCTGACTCCGTGAGCGGCGCATGCCTCCGCACAGCTGTCGAGAACAGACGCGAACTCAATCGAGGGATGTTGTTTTACGAGATCACGGAGTATATCCTGGGTTGTTGACCGGACTTGCTTGGCGGTTTTGGAGATCCCAAATGAAAACCAACGTCGATTTCGTTTTCCCGGCTTACTGGGGGCTGGAGGGAAGAGCGCGGCGGGGTAAGGCTGGGAAGGTGTGTATACGACCTTAGGATCAGGGGAGTAAGTCGTTGCACTGCTTCCACTTGTTTGGAGGGCAGAGGCATATGAGGGTGGCGCCTCGACGGAGGTCGGTCCCGTCCTCTTGTCTGGTTTGTCGATGATCATCATGTAAGGTTCGGTGCTAACCTGACTCGTCTTCAACACTTGAATAGCTGGTGCACGTACAAAGCGGAAGTGGTGGGTACACGACTCGAGGCGCTTAAGACTGCTGCGGGTCTTTATGTCCGCACTGTATCGGTTTTGGCTGTGCAATGGAAAGACGTAATGAGTCTTGACATCGGCCTTCTTTTCAGGATACTAGGAGATCCACTGACTCAGCCTACTGTATATCCTCCTAACTTATATAGTGCACGCTATTGCTGGAAAATGAGGAGAACGGCATACTACAACTGAATTTGTCCGCAGTAGCTCGCCTTGGACTTCGTCACCCGGCAGTGGCCGCGGCAGACGCGGGGTGTCACACCATGTCATACTGCGTTACATTTTCTCCTCCTGCCCCTCAAAAATGGCTCACGCATCCACATCCTCTCAATACGACCCACGACGACATGTAGGAGTAAACGCAGAACGTGTCACCAACGTATCGAGCACAGACTACCCCGGACATTACCCCGATGAAGACCATTCATGGGATCTCGGCAAATTCAAGCAGGTGAGGAACGTTTACCACCAGTGATTAAGCTGACTTGTCCACTATTGTCGCGCACTTTGAGTAGAAGCTGAGAGTAAAGGTGCAAAGCCTCTCGAACTTATCCATCGAACTTGACTTGGTCGGCGTCGACGCGTCAATTGCGAATGCGTTGCGGCGAATACTAGTAGCTGAGGTGTGTTCTGATCTCTGTCTATAGATTAATTGATTGAATCAGGAGACCGAAAGGTGCCAGCAGTAGCCATAGAGTTTGTATATGTTTGGAACAATACTTCAGTCATGGTAGATGAGGTGTTCTCTCAGCGGCTGGGCATGATCCCATTAAATGTCGATCCAGACTTTATGGAAATGAAAGAAAGTGCGTCGCGCATATCTCTCTGCTCACATTCCCACCCTCCAATTGCTTGCTCTGCTCCCTTAGACATGAGCGACCAAGCGACAGACCGTAATACGATTGTCTTCAAACTCGATGTCACCTGTACGCGCAATACAGCTGCACCAAAAGACGCCACCGAGGCCTCACAGTTATATATTAACTCGGAAGTACTCTCCGGCCAGTTAGAGTGGATTCCTCAAGGAGAACAAGCAACCGTGTTTCCTGTCCCACCTGCGCCAACCAACCCAAACATTGTCCTCATGAAGCTGCGACCAGGGCAAGAAGTGTGCATGGAAATGCATGCAGTCAAAGGCGTAGGGAAAGATCACGCCAAGTTCAGCGCTGTCGGTTTGTCCATCCCCTTCCTGATATGACTGGCCGCTTGAGTAAATTCATCATGTAGCCACGGCGAGCTACCGCCTCCTTCCGCACATCATTCTGAATCCCAAAAAGCCTGTCCCCCCCCAACATGCGGAAAAGTTCCAAACATGTTTCTCCCCTGGCGTCATAAACTTAGACCCAGTCACAAAAGCCGTGAGCGTGGATGAACGAGGCGCCAGAAAGGAGAGCATGAGCCGCGAAGTACTGCGGCATCCAGAGTTTGAAGGCTGCGTGCAGCTTGCGCGCGTGCGGGATCATTTCATCTGTAAGCAGCTCGGTTTTCAGCTCGCCCAGACCCCAATCATCTCAACATAATACTTTGGGAAAACTACGTAGTCAATATCGAATCAGAAGGACCTTACGTTCCAGAGCGGCTCCTCCTGGAGTCTACCAAGGTCATGCGGCAAAAGATCTCGACACTGAGACGCGCAGCAGATGCACTACTTGCTTCAGACTGGGGGGACGGGGACGTTCAGATGCAAGACGTACAGTAAGTTAGATGTCAATATGCCTTCATAGATATTGGTCAATGCAAATGTCCAAGCTTCAAGATTGATCTCGAGGAAAATGCTGATATACTTGCATATGGATGTATCTTCAGAACCGAATAACTGAGTCCGCGCACACGTACTTTGCTCGAGCGAAGCGCGGGGCTGTAAGGTCGAAGGTTGACTGTGAGGGGTGAGTCATGCAGGTGTCGTAGCGAACTCGTAATTATTGCGAGTTGTCGCCCGGTATAAAACCGCGTTAGATAGAAAAGTCGAAGCTGAAGCGCTGAGGAACGACATGTTTGATATATTTGACAAAACAATCGTTGAGTGGGTTTCAAAAAGTGAAAACAACAATTTGGACATATCCGGAATTGAACCGGACACCTCTCGCAAACAATGCAATGCTAAGCGAGCGTGATAAACCAACTACACCATATGCCCAATGGCTATTGCTGCCTACATTAACATATCGATAAAGGTCATCTACTTCCGTCACTGCCAACAGCCGCCGACTCCTGAGACCTTCGGAGCAACCTCAAACAATTCTATAACATCCATTGTCGTGAGTCCTGCCGTTGCATTGGCTTCTGTAATCCTGACGCTCTCTAATCATATAGTAATGGAATCAGCACAGATCGCCATCCAGGACTTGAGATCATCGAATGCTGCTCTCAGCGATAGCCTCCAGGATTAATGAGAGTGGTGATCTGCGAGACAGGGAGAACTCAGTCGGACCGTCGAGTAGATGGTAAACGACTGTATTAGATACCTGCGAGACAGGGAGAACTAAGACCAAATAAGTACAGGCCCTGTAAGTAGGTACGGAACTGCTCACCTCAGTCGGACCGTTGAGTAGATGGTAAACGACTGAGGGAGGAGGAGGACCGAATGGAAAATCTAACTACTCGCAATTACCTAATTCGGACTTATCGTAAGGACAGTAAGTAAGGAACGTGGTGCGCTCAGAATACCTAGCGCAGGAGGAGATCGTGCTTCAACAAGGATAGTCGTTGTACTATTGGTGAACTTCAGCGACATGTCCAACATATAAAGGAGGAACACGGATCCTTGGTGGTAGCTTACCGGGAGGACCTCCAGAAAGTCCGTCAAGAACGTGAAAGTTTTTGCCGTGAGGTAGCAGATAAGGCGATGGATATAGAGTAGCTGGGGAAGGAGCTAGATGGTAAAGAACATGAACTGGTGAGTCTAGCAATGTGAGCTGCAGAAGCTGTACTAAGCAAAATTAGATTATCGCCCGCAGCGAGCTGGAGAGAAGACTGAGCACAGTCAGCACCGTGGACAAGGAGCAGCTTGCAGCAGAGACGAACCGTTCAAGATCAGAAGCCAAGAACCTTCGGCGTCAACTTGAGGAGTTTTGTCTCAGGACGGACAATCTAATTGCAGACAATCATGGCACTCAAAGGGAGCTCGAGCTTGTTTGCACCCAGCATAAGGCGTCTGTTGTCGAACTCGAGTCATCTCGTGCAGAAACTCGTGGCCTAAATGATCAATTGACCGCACTCCAGGATAAGTACACAGCAGAGATCGCACAGGTCACGAAGCTTCGAACTAGCAATGCAGAAAAGCTGGCCCAACTGGTCTCCTTGCGCGCCGAGAATGTAGTTCTGACCGCTGATCATGAGCGGCAGCATCGCAGTAAGGTGAACGCTTCTGTTCAACATGCACCAACAGTGAGAGACTCGAATCTGCTCTGCTATTTCCATCACCTGATCTCTATCGTACAGATGCTCGAGTCGGAGGTCATCGAGCTTTCAAGTGATGATGAACGCAACTTCTTGGTGCCAACATCTTCTTCCCCCTCGACACGCAAGACTGTTTCGTTCAAGCACAAAGCTGGTGTGCAGGCACAAAAGGCAGGTCTCAATTTCACCGATCTTCTTGCTCAACCGATTGTGACAGCATTTGCAGAGAATAATACAGAACAACTCTGGTCAGGAGGGCAAGCGCCGCAGAACAAATGACAATTCAGCTCCAAAAGTAGCTGTGCGTATTGAAAACATGCCTTTTCCTACGAATGGCCATGACATCTACTTATACTTATGCCAGTGCAATGCAACCTAGGATTCGAAAGGAAAACAAAGAGCCGGGACCAAATCTCATTCATCTCATGGGGCCACACCCGTCTCCTAAGCTGTTGTATGTCGCTCGCTCACATTGCAACATTTGACCTCATAATAGGCATTCAGTTGAAGGAGCAGGCGCACAATTCCCACTTGTTAAATGTGGTGTCAGGATCTTCATATATTTCGCAGTCTTTCCAGCATGGTTTCCTAACAGACAACACATCTGGAACTAGTTTGGTGGACCTACGACGACGGACGCATTGAAAATTTCTTTGCAACATCGTATTTCAACCTTCGAGCCTCTGAGCCTCCCATCTTTCCTTCGTCACCTTCTCGGTCATACGCTCCTTTTATCATGCATCGTTTTCTGACCGATATCCACGGATGTACCTCCTAGACATCTGTCATGACTAGCAAAGTCATACGCAACATACTCAATACCCAATCTTGTCAGGTTGTGTTTTCGTTGCAATATCCAAATCCCTGTTTGCCTGCGTACTTAGGTGCGCCGGGTATGAAACTGTCGAATTGATTGGAGATACTGGACAATTGTTACGATTGGGATCTCGGGGCTCATTGGAGCACGTCTAACCCGACATCCACCGTACCAACACTAGGCGGCTCCTCATCGGAGCGTACAACAAGGTATTCGGCATTCCCTCAAGGCCGACTAATCCGATGGATCACTCAGCATCGGACGGGAAGTGGGACACGGGGATATATAAAGCAAAGGCAGTACTAAAGGAAGCATTCACATGTCAGGGCCGCATACGGTATATAAGGCCCATAGAATAGGCTAAGGAACTCTAGTCTATTCTCCTTCGTTCGTCCGTATCATCCTATACGGACCCCTGTCCTTAGGCAGTCTTCTTACTGCCTACCCCTTGTCCTTACTGTACCCCAATACAGTCGGACTTAGTCCACTATCTTCAGTCCCTGCGCGACTTAGGGAAGAACCGCTACTCTGAGGTTATCGAACGAGCAGTTCGTAACATTAGAATAGACTCGACCACGCCCCTACCTTGCGCACACACTTGCTCGCTGCCACACCCTCTCTCACAACCTCGAACGGTGGCTTAGACACCCACTGAAGAGTGTTACCTGTTACACGCTGGAGCAAGATCTAGGCCTAGGATTCCACCAGGCACTAGACGAATCAACAATCAACTCCGTCAAAACAACCGTCCCATCCACAAACAAGGCGCCTCGTGGTTTTACTCAGATACAAACCAGAGGGCCCCACCAAACTTCGACAACTGCTCGTTTAGGGACGGACAGTACTTCTTCACCAGATCAGACGGAACAGAAGCAGAGTGGGCGTGGAACGAAGTCCACGCCGATTGGGAACCCCCACCACAATACAGAGAACCCGAGCCCGTAGTACCGGACACCTCGGAAGAAGAAGAGGAAGAATCCTCCCACTCAGATTATTCGGACGCACAGACGCCCGTACACACAAACCCCCAAAACATCATGTCAACATCAGGAGCAGGAACCGCCCCAGCCGGCGGAGGAACCCTCCCCCTCACCACAGTACAGCCAGGTCGAGGAAAGCTCAAGCTTCCCGACAACTTTTCAGGCATCAAAACCGAGTCACAGCATTTCATGCTCCAATGCCTCCTTCTTTTTGTTACAGAAACAGATCGATACAAGACCGATGCGGATCGGATCTCCCTGGTCCTCTCCTGCATGCGGTCCGGAACGGCAGGAGTGTGGGCGAGAACTTCCTTAACAGACATCGGGGCAGATCCTCCCACGACCCTGGGAACGTGGAAAGACTTCAAGGAGAAGTTCGAAATCCACTTCAGGAGTCTGGGAAGGTGGATAAGGCCCGCAGCGCCCTCATGACCTTCTCACAAGGTCGCATGACGGTGGACGAATACTCAATCAGTTCACACTCATTGCCGCCGACGCCGACATCGCCGATAAGGAACAAGTTCCTTATTACCAAAGAGGCTTAGACCCAAGGTCCTCGACAAAATCTATGACCGAGAAACTCCGCCAAAGGACACGATCCAGGATTGGGTCAACATGGCCTGTGAAATAGATGGCCGCATGAGAGCCCGCAGTGCTCAAAAGACCCTCCTCGCCAGCTCCACAACTTCAAAAGCGATTTCCTAGATCGCTTCCACCTTCGCTCCACTCCCCGCTACAATTCCACCAACGCCCCTCGAAGAATGAATAACCAGGTCGTCGATATGGACATCGACGCCTCGAGGAAAAGGCGTACAACCAGAACAAGCGAACGCATGAGGGCAAGCCCTTTATCACGTGTTACGCCTGCGGGAAACCCGGGCATTACGCACAGGACTGTCGCTCACATCATCCCAATCTAGAGGCCTTCGGCCGACTAGAGGAAATCCGCGTCGCCAGTGGGAAGAGGAGGTCGGAGAGCTCGCGAAGTGGACATGGAAGAGGACGATCAGGAACCCCAACTGGGAGAGACGGCCGACTTCATCGAGAGTTGGAGGAGGGCAGTTCTGGTCAGCACCACCGTGGGGTACCACAACCTCGTCGTTCGGTGGAACCCGCGACACTACCGCGGCCCGAGAACCCCCTCCGCACCATGGAGGACGCTACGTACCGCCTGACCGACGACGACTCGACCGACCCGTCGGTGATGCTGCTACCGTCCGAAGGCTCTTCAAAGAGCTAGACACGGGCGAAGCCAAGCAGGTGCTGGTGGACGTAGCAGAGGGTTTTCTCTAGCCTCTCCTCTGCCAGCAAGAGAGAGAGAGACGGTCAAGAAGGGGTCAAATCATGTATCAACATACGAGCAATGAACCATCACATCATTACTCCTATCGTTTGAACGTGAAGTTGACAACTCAAGGCCGAAGAGCTGGAGCTAGAGCAACGATCGACTCAGCCTGCGAAGGGATCCTGGTCAACGAATCCTGGGTATGGAAACACAACCTCCCCAGCTATCCGTTGGACCGACCCATTCGAGTACGAAACGTCGACGACTCCATTAACAAAAACGGCCTCATAACTAGAGGCGTAGATGGAATCTAACCATCACAGACCAACAAGGTCGAACGCACACGGAACGCGTTCAAATGTTTATCACCAATCTGGGGAGAGACGACATGCTCCTGGGGACAGATTGGCTGCGATACCACGATCCTTCCATTCGATGGAGGAAACGTGAAGTACGGTTCGATGGGTGCCGATCCCTATGCGAACAACCGTATGGAATTACCAAGGCAAGAAGAACCATTGGCCGAAGGACGGCTAAACAATGGTAGAAAAACACACCGAGAAAAACCTCGCTTGGTACACGATCTCTCGGACCCCAGAGGATGGCCGAGAGAAAGATGGCGTACGCTGACAAACAGCGAATTCAAACGGCATTAGTAAACCTTTGGGACAGACGCGCCCAAGGACGACAAAAGATGCTCGACATACTCGCCGACGTAGAGCGACGTCGGCAAGATAACAAGCTCAAGTTTGACCTCCCTGTTCCGGTGAACAAGGAGGAACCAGTCATTAGGAAGTCGCCCCCGAACCGACAGGTCTCGCCAGTTTTGATGAAGACCTCGAAGAGGAAATTGACATCACGCACCTGAAGGATCGAGTACCGTTGCCTTATCACGAGTACCTCGACATCTTCAGCGAGCGACGGTCACAAAGACTCCCAGGACATACGATATGGGACCACGCCATCGATCTAAAACCGACCTTTGTTCCACAAGCACCCCGGATATTCCCGCTCAGCCCTGAAAAACATGACGAACTAGGAAGTTCGTCAAAGAACATTTGGCTAGGGGAACTATCCGCCGGTCCACAGCTAACAGCGCGGCCTCCTTCTTCTTCATCAGCAAGAAGGATGGAAAACTCCGCCCTGTACAGGACTACCGCCACTTGAACGAACACACGGTTAGGAATGTTTGCCCCTACCTTTGATACAGGAACTCTTGGACGTCATTAAAGGAGCCAAGGTGTTCTCCAAACTGGACGTCCGCTGGGGATATAACAATATACGGATCAAGAAGGCGACGAGTCCAAGGCGGCATTCGTGACCCCTTGGACTTTCGAACCTACAGTGATGTTCTTCGGTCTCACCAATTCGCCGGCCACATTCCAAGCCATGATGAACATGATCTTCAAGATCTCATCCTCGCTAGGAAAATCACGGTATACATGGACGACATCCTCATCTTCACGGCCACGGTGGCCGAACACGTCTTGGTAATAAAACAGGTCATGAAATCCTGCGCGACAACGATCTCTACCTCAAACCCGAAAAGTGTGAGTTCCACAAGGACAAACTCAACTATCTGGGGTACACGATCTCGGCAGACTCTGTCGCCATGGAGGACTCAAAGTAGCTGCCATTGAGGAATGGCCCGTCCCTCGCACGTCCGGACATTCGCTCGTTCTTGGGATTGGAAACTTTTATCGTCGCTTCATCGAGAAGTTCTCCTTCATCACTCGACCTCTGCATGACCTCACCAAGAAGGATGCCAAATGGATCTGGACGGACGCCTGCCAAAGGCGTTTGACACGCTAAAATCGGCTTTCACGAAGAAACCCGTCCTCTCTACCCGGACCCATGCATCCTTTCCGGCTCGTCACCGACGCATCCCTCACCGCTTATGGCGCGGTTTGTTACAAGAAGGGACCGATGAAGCATGGCACCCAGTGGCTTATCTCTCAGGATCTTTCGCTCCTCCGGAACGAACTACGACGTTCACGATCGCGAGTTACTCGCCATCATCAAGGCTGGACCACTGGAAACATTACTTGGAAGGCGCCGTCATCCGTTCGAAATCTGGACCGACCATAAAATTTGGTCTATTTCCAGTCTGCGCGCGATCTCACTCGCGCCAAGCTCGCTGGAGCTTGTTCTTGTCACAATTCGACTTTACGCTCCTTCACAAGGCTGGCTCCACCAACCATGCTGATGCTCTGTCCAGGCGGCCAGACCTTAATGAGGGGGTGGAAAATGACAACAAGGCGCAGACTCTCCTACCGTCCAAACTTTTCGCCGACTCAGAGGAAACACTAGTGGATGTGCGCGTTCGATCCACGGAATTACAGTCTCAAACCTCCTCACGCTCATTCGACACTCTCGTCGGAGCAGGACACGGTAGTAAAAGCGGCAGTACAAGCAATTTTAGGAAAAACACCCGCACCTTGGCAACAGCCTTAAACAACTGGACACACGAAGAAGGAACTATCCGACGAAACGGACGTATCTGTGTACCAAAGGATGACACCATACGAAGAGCAATCGTCAAAACCCACCATGATTCCATAGCAGTCGGACACCCAGGACGGTCGAAGACATTGGAACTGGTGCGACGAAACTATTGGTGGCAGGGAATAACAAAGTTCGTCCACGACTACGTGGATGGTTGTGCAACTTGCCAATCTACAAAGAACTTGCCACATCGCACTCACCCGCCGATTCAACCGCTTGAAACCACGGACACACCCTGGAAGTTCATCTCCACCGACTTCGTAACCGACCTCCCAGAAAGCGGAGGGTTCGACTCGATCAATGTGGTGGTAGACCAAGGACTATCAAAAGGAATCGTCATCACTCCGTGCAAGAAAACAATCACGGCAGAAGAAACCACGAGACTTTTCCAAGACAACGTCTTTAAACGTTTCGGTCTCCCCGCTAAAGTGGTGTCCGATCGAGGCCCACAATTCGCAGCCACATTCACTAGGGAACTATGGAAAGGACTGGGTATTATTCCAGCGCTGAGTACCGCATACCATCCTCAAACGGATGGAGAAACCGAACGGGTAAACCAAGAGATCGAACAATTCCTACGAGTCTTCTGCAACCACCATCAGGACAACTGGGTGGAACTACTTTCTTTTGCAGAATTCGCTCATAACAGCAGACAACATTCAGCTACAGGAAAATCGCCGTTCGAAATCCTCTATGGATACAATCCACCCTACTCGGCAGACACGGTTCTGGATACCAGGGTGCCCGCGGTGGTCGAACGGATAAAGTCGATCCAAGAAGTACAGGAAGAAGCGGAATCTAGCCTGCGCATGGCTGCGCAACACGCGAAAGACAGGGATTCCCACCGAAAACTTCCCCAATGGGAAAGGGAACCCAAGTATGGCTAGAAGGCACCCACATCCACACGACACATCCAAAAGCGAAACTCGCCCCACGACGCTACGGCCCCTTCAAGGTGAAAGACCGAATTGGGACCCTCGCTTACCGTTTGGACATCCCGAACAATGGAGGATCCACCCCGTGTTCCACGCGTCAATGCTCACGAATATCACGAGACAACGGCCCATGGGAAGAATTTCCCCAAACCACCGCCAGAGATCCTGAACGAGAGGAACACTTCGAAGTTGAAGCCGTTCTGGACTCTAAACGCCACGGTCGTGGATCAAGTACCTCGTGAAGTGGGTCGGATATCCAGAAGCAGACAACTCATGGGAACCCTGGGCCCTATTGAAAGGAACGGCTGATGAAGCGTACAGGAATATCACCGAAATATCCCAATCGTCCAAAGGCCTCGGGATTACAAGTGGATGCAACAGTATAAAGGAGGCGATGGACAGAAGAGAACATCGCCCTCCACATGACAGATTCCTCTAACTCATACTTCTCCCCACATCAACGCGACTCATCGCCAGACCATGCCATGTACATCGGAGGAGGAACCACCGAATCAGCCTCCTCACCGTCGCGAAACTCCTCGCCAGATGTCGTTCTTACCGTTCCAAACCCGGATACCCGAAGAGTGGACCCGACAAACCAGACGACGGTCCCATCGGATCTGGTACCAGTACAGGAGTCCTCGTACCAGAGTCCTCATCAAGGGTTGAGGGAACTCATGACGATCACCCTCAGGCAGATCCGACAGAAGGAAGAAAGAATCCGAGCGATGCAGTGGAGCCAGAAACACCGGGACCAGAGCTCCTGGGCGGCAGTGAGCGAGTACTTCGACCTGCGTCGATACCAAGCCCGGCTGGACATGTTGACGGAATGTACCAGACGCAACAACGAGTAATGCACCACCTTCCGGATCCGGAGGACCCCTGCCAGTAGTGGAAGTCCTCAGCCCGGAGAATTGGAAAGATTAGGCGATGCTCTGCTACAGCGAACCACATTGGATCGGTAATCCAAATGGCTGTCGCTCTGGCCTTACAACGGCTGGCTAATGTCCTAGCAGGACAACCCGGCAGCGAACGTAGCGATGTTCCACGTCGGTTGGCGAACGCCAGTGACCGAGTTAGGGTCATGGCCTACACCGAGAATCACCGAGTCGCTTCCTGGTACGCGCGAGGGAACACAGGGCAACATGCCCTACTCATCCATCCCCACGAATTCTCCTCTTTCGTCAACCTGGAGCTCGTACCAGCCCTCCTGGCCGACACCGATACAGCTCATTCCCGTTCCATTCGGGTTGAACCGTACCGGGTTGTACCATGGAACGAGGGAACATCGGGGAAGTACCACCTGCGAGCCATCGAGACGCCTCCGCACAGACCGAATACGTCTGGACCACCGTACAGCGACAGGCCAGACGAAACGAGCAAACCCGCCTCTCTCCGCTAGGCCGAACCAGCACCGACAACGACACCCCCTTATACCGACGACGAGAGGGCCGTCCGGGCAGGGGCGTGCGATGCAACAAGGGGCCATACTCGACTTCCTCGACAGGGAAATTCGTCGACTATCGACAGAAGTCGAGATCATGGAAGTACAAGAGAAAATCCGCGAACACGTCACCGCGCTCCTCGCTCTCCATCGGAGATGGGGGAACTGTTACATGACAAGAGCGGAACTAGACGCATGGGACGCCCTCGACCATCAATACGACGACTACGACTACGAGGCCTATGCGCGAGCGGACGAAGGAGAAGGGGATTTCGGCAACCCCGCTGGGGATATTAGGGTAGCAGAAGGAGAGGACCTCTGCACCCCAGGTAACGGTTACACGAACAGGACAACCGCACGTCCACCATGACGTTAAACTGGATGTTCGTCCGAAACGACGTAAAACTACGATCGTCCGCAAAGACATTAAACTAAGATAGGAAGGAAAACCTCGAACCCGGACGACGATCCGCTCAAGTCGTTGACCTGCATGTCGTTAAACTGTGAAAAGATAAGAAGGCAGGGGAAGTACCTGTCCTGGCCTGGCAGGGCCGAAATCTTTTTCACTTATCCTTCGGAGCAGAACGAAGGAAACACACAAGCGAACCTCTCACTGTCAAGAGGTATTCTGACAGACGAATCGGGCGTCCCGTTTGGATCCCCAGTTTTACAGGTCCCTTTCCGCATTAGGAGGACCTTGGATTCAGCAAATAACTATGCCTATGCCGCTGGCTTTTCTCTCGACGGTGATGGCGTCGAGAGACTCGCAAGATGCATATTCCGGTCGTGGCGAATCGGGTGCTATTTTTCCTCGCTGTCAAGGTCTGACAGGAGTTTGGGCGTCCCTCTTTGGATCCCCAGTTTTACAGGGTCTTTTCCGCATTAGGGGACCCTCGCTGCGATGCACACAATAGTAGGAGATGCGACCTACTACGGTGTCAGTTACTGAACGAGGCACCAAAACAAGAAACCTCTCAGCCAGGACGGGCCACCGTATGGGGCTGACAGAGTCAGGCGGAGGGCTTACATCCGCAACGATGTAAAACTACGAATGGCTTGGTCCGCAATGACGATAAACTAGTTCTCGGCATTCGTCCGGAACGACGTAAAACTACCACGACCCTCGGAGTGTGGATGCATTCCAGCAGTGCGGAATGGAGGCCCCACTGGCTTGGAACCCTGCCGACTAGGTCAAGGCGCTTCCAGATTCCATGCGCCTTACGGTAAAAGAATCTGGGGTCGACACGGTTCAATTCCGTGCGAGGGGTCTGGAGACAAGGAGCGGGTTGCCAGCTATCCGACAGGACCGCGACTACTCCTTGGCCGTTCAGTCTACCTTGAAGTCAGAAGCAAGAAATTCCGCTTCAAGGGCCAGTCAAGAGGCAACTGGGATAGTGCCTCGAGGTACGTGGTTGTGGGACAAGTTCATGCCCATACCACACGTCCTCTATGACGTTAAACTGGGCCTGTCGGCGACTTCGAACACGAAGTCGTCGCGTCCGAGATGACGGAAAACTAGCCTGGTCCGCAATGACGATAAACTACGGTCCCCTCTGTTCTAGGGAGACGTCTTTGGAGCTGGAATTACCGCTTCCAGCTACAAGTCCGAAATGACCTTAAACTACCCTCGCCTTGGAGGCACACATCTATCGGGACTCAAGGCACAGTCGGACGATAGCGACGTCCGAAAAGACGATTAAACTACGGCCGTCCATCATGACGATAAACTGAGGAGACCCGTCAGTTACGGGCAGCGTGGGTCGTGTCAAAATAGACACCTATTCTGGCACCATCCCCTCGTTTGAGCAGTGTCCAAAGATGAGAACTCTTTGCACACTACTCCAAAAACAAGTTATCCGGTTTGATATAGCATAAACCGTCACCTTCTTCCTCGGGACGACATAACCTCTAGAGCTGTGGAAATTGGTCTATGGCCCTATGCGCATCACCGATGAATGATCCGGCGCGCAGAAAAGTCCTCACTCTAGGCCTGTTATGTTTGGGAACAGGTGTAATTTATAGGTCCGCAACGACCTAGGGATAAACTAGCAGGGCCGTCCGCAACGACGAGACAAAACTACCTATGGTCAAGGAACGACCCTAACTTCCAACATAGAGGGAATACCACACAGCGACCCCGCATTCAACCGACTCCACAGCAGTCGAGTTTCTATTTCACCACCTAATAATCTTCGCACATCATCTTCTTGACATCACCAGGATCGGCCTGGTTCAACAAAAAGAGTCCAGGAAGACCTGGATCGAGTGGATCTGAAGAGGACCGGAGGCCAGCCGGCAAAGATGACGCGGGATGGTACCCGCTAGGAATCAAACAAAGGAGGCACAGGCGGAAGATAACTTCTTCGTCAAGCCAAGTACAAACCCTCAGATTTGCGACTCGCATCAAAACTTCGGTGAAGGAAAACATCGGAGGGTGACGTGGCCTGGGAAACCACTAGGAACTCAAAACAAACAGCTCAACGGAGAAGGACAACTCCTAGGCGTTGTAAACGACGTAAGTCGGTCTTCGCCCCAGAAAACGAAGTCGTACCGGAAGACGCATCCGGACAAGACAGTCAAGAACGATTCACGATGATGGAAGAGGTGCACGCAGAAGCGTGGTCCGTTCAGGCGACCGGACGTAGAAAGGGGGTATTGTTACGATTGGGATCTCGGGGCTCATTGGAGCACGTCTAACCCGACATCCACCGTACCAACACTAGGCGGCTCCTCATCGGAGCGTACAACAAGGTATTCGGCATTCCCTCAAGGCCGACTAATCCGATGGATCACTCAGCATCGGATGGAAAGTGGGACACGGGGATATATAAAGCAAAGGCAGTACTAAAGGAAGCATTCACATGTCAGGGCCGCATACGGTATATAAGGCCCATAGAATAGGCTAAGGAACTCTAGTCTATTCTCCTTCGTTCGTCCGTATCATCCTATACGGACCCCTGTCCTTAGGCAGTCTTCTTACTGCCTACCCCTTGTCCTTACTGTACCCCAATACAGTCGGACTTAGTCCACTATCTTCAGTCCCTGCGCGACTTAGGGAAGAACCGCTACTCTGAGGTTATCGAACGAGCAGTTCGTAACAACAATCCTCGGTGGTCTCTGTTCCTTCGGGCCAAGCACAGGGCTCTGTGGGTCTACGCAGGCAATTGTACGCTGGATCAGAGTGAGAAGCCGCTCTCTGCAGCAGATTTTGTTCTTCTGTTGACAAAAGTATGTCTCCACTAAATCAACGTGTCAACCAACTCATTCCTTCATTCTATCACTCCTCATCTTACGGTTATTTTTCCAGACACGCGCTGCATAGGGAAAGGCCAGTCTGTGGAAATAGAAGCACACGTATTACGCACATATGCGAGCTTGAATTTTCTTACGCAAACAGGCCGATCAGCACGATCGCCGCGGGGGTCCAGCCTTCCAAAAAGTCTGTCACAGCTCAAGACATCCTAGACGCCTTGAATAGAGGGGATGAAGTCAGTTCAAGAGCGCATTGTAGGGGGCCTTGAAAGGTTCATTCGGTTGCATTTATAGATTCTCAATGTTATGACCCTTCACCCTCTTGGATACGATACAAACTTTCAAGACAACTTGACGACGACAAGGTTTTTTGAATGGTCTAAGGGCAAAGGTACCAGTAACACCAATGATGGCAGCGAGATGGCTATAGAGGCGCCGAGGCATCATGTTGCAGCCCCAACTTCAGACTCAGCAGGACACTGTAGATGATGACGAGTTATCCGAAGTTACGAGCTCGGACGATGACTTTGTGCCCCCAAACGCAGAACTCAGGAATCTCTCCTGTCCGCGATTAAGGGATGGGAGATCTTAAGGTACCCTTACATCATAAGGCGCTGCTTCACTTGATGGCATCGAAAGCCGTGTATGGCTTAATTTTTGTGTGCGTTCATTCTGTAAGTTTTAAAAGTCATATTCTGCAATTGCATAGTCTCGGTTTCTTGGCGCCTTAGAGCTGATGATTTTGTATGTTTATGCAAGTCTATATAAAGGCCATCTCAACCGTTCTGTGGTTGGCCTATTCTTCCTCACCTGCAAACACAAGCACTCAAGGTTTCGAGCATCTCTTTATCGAGGCAAATCTGATGGGGACGTTTGGGTACGAACAGAGGCCAACTTTTCATCTTTAGGTCACAATTTAACCTCATGACGACTCAAGACTACAAGTGAACATCATATCCATTCCACCTGATCAACTCCCTTCGCCATCATTCTCTTTACTACTGTCATGGTAAAGGGATACTGTATCATCAACGTTATCATTGACACCCTCCTCGTACGTTGGCGGCTGGATGAGACTAGTACGCTGCCTCAGCCTTCGGACTACCTTTTCTCTATCGATCACGTCCATATTGCCTTCTACGGCACAGAATTCCTCTCCCAGCTTGAAAGACCCTTTGATGCCCTCTCGCTCTTGCGAGAGGACCAAATCCTTGTTGACTTCTTTCGATCTTTGATGGCGTAGCTTTGTCAGGGCAGTGTCATATGGAATTGTCTTGAAGGTTTCCTCTGACATCTGGCCAGGCTTCACGTAGATGTTTTTGGTTTCCTCTAAGTTACTTGCAGGCGGTGCTTTCCTTGGAGCTTCTAGGGAAGTGTAGGCGAGTTCAACCTCACTTAATCTTGTTTCTGAGAAGCTGGGATTGACGTCCATGTCTTGAATAAAGGCATGGTCATAGCCAATACATTGCAGTGTCAGAACGTCGAGCTGCTGTAGACAACTCGCAGTCATTGCGGGATTCATCGTTAGAAAGTGAACAAACGTACAACTTGACCTTCCCGTAGTGCGAGTACGACAGTGTTTTCGGTCAGTACCCCGGCTTCGTTCCTCTGGATCATCAAGAATTCTTGATGCAGCGTCTCCAAGGTGATTGGGAGATGATTGGTCTGCAGCCTGATAAACGCGTGCAGCATCATGTATGTCCTCTTAGTTCTGCACGAAAGAATACTTTGTGCTAATGCACGCTGGGCCTGCATTCATGAGGATAGATATACCTAAGCCGTATCAAATCTGGAGGTCCCTCACCTTTAGTGTAAATTCCGTGAATTCGTTGGACGCTAGTCCAGACTGTTTCTTCAAACAATATTCGCCATAATACACCCAGCCCTCACTTCCAGACTTGACCCAGAGCACGAACGCTTGCGGGGCCAGAAGACCAAGGACATTTGAAACAATGACGCCAGGTTGACCGGGTGCTCGCGGAAGTCCAAGGTCGATATCCGGGTCTGCAAGGATCATATGCCGCGTTTGAAGCAGGCTCCCGCTATTGTTCACAGCAGTCAAGCAGCTAGCACAGCTCGTGCAGCATGCTGGGTTGCACCGGATGCGGAGCGCCAATGGGCGCAGGTTTACTTCCGAGAGCTGAACTGGATATGCTGGCAGGTTTCAGTGTGATGCCTCAATCTTTGGTACGCGCCAGTGGCTGTCGTCAAAAGCGGGAATTGCAAGGTGGTCTGTTGAGACTTGAGATATCGGTAGGGAAACCCGATCAAAGAATGCGAAAGATACCTGTATGGGGACGTGTGACGGTCCTGCAGTATTTGATAGGCCATCATTTGAAGTTCTCTTCCGCTTGAGCTCCTATAAAAGCAAAATACCACGCCATGTCCAAATCATGAGAGTTCATTGCAAAAGAAAACAACTCACGTTATTCAAGGCGCTGTTTGCTTCGCGTTTTCGACTGTCACTGCTAAAATCAGTACCAAAGGTGCATCCTGAAGGACTGGACCATTATCCGTAACTAAAGGCTGTTGTAACATTAGCGCATCTGGTCTGTCTTTCTTCTTCTTCGACGCGTCGCCGTGGAAGCTCTGAGGTTGGGAAGATGTAGTATCGGTTTGAGAACCCTGGGCCACATACTCAGCACAAGCATTCGCAGGGAATACACTTGAGAGCTGTGTTGGTTCCACAGGCTGAGGTTTCACTTGCGCATCGTCGTGCGAGCTCGCTGGTGCTTGATTCGAATCCCGTGGATGTCTATTGGGACTGATTGCTTTCGCCGCTGCAAGTAAACGGTGATACGCTAGCGATGCCTCTGAGTGCGAAACACACCCAAGAAACACCCCTACAAGCGCAGGTAGGCAGGAGCTGGTTCTAGTATGCAAGGAACTGTCAGCTGTGCAACAACCAACAAGGGAGCGTACTGAAAGTGGTCGGAGTGTAGCTGCAATCAAAGTAATGCTGACACGATCGGCAGGGAGTGGGGCTGTTCGAATGTGATGTGGACCGAACAAACAACTCCAAAATCGAAATATTTGGTTGGTTGGTTGGTCGGTCGGTCAGTTGGTCGGTCGGTCGGTGTTCGATTGGGATTTGATCGGTACGCAAAAGGAAGGGAATAGGTGCGAGGCCACACTGGACACTGGCGGAGGATGACAAACTAAATGAGAGGAAGAGAGCAAGACAATGAGGGCTCTGACGGAGGGCTGCGATCGAACGCAACAACACAAACAAAGGGGCAGAACATGAACGAGGATCGGAAGGCGAAGACTCAAGGACTCATGGACTCAAGTGCACGAATGGAATCGGAACGAGGGGGGAGCCAAAGCTAGTGTATTGCGAGGCCATAGGTGCCCTTTTATAGTAAGTCCGAACAGGTACAAGATAGGGAGATCGGCAGAGGCATAGAGTAATCGGAAATGCATGCCAAGAGCTGTCAAGGTAAAGAAGATAAAGGAGTGATGATGCGAACAATAAAAGATAAGAAGCAATAGCTCTAAAGTCTAAATAAGTGGAGAGATTGCCAAGGTGAGTGCACATGGGCCTGGAGATAAGGATCAAATGATAAGTAAGTAAACCAATCAGAAACATGGGAGCTTCAAAGATAACAAAGGATAGGTCAACAGAAGGCATAAGGACGATAAGAGATAGAAAGACAGATCTATTCCGAGTCAACAAAGTGTTCGGCCGCCTCCGATTCGGGACACCGAAGCCGACCGAATGTGCCGACAATGTGAAGCGTACCGAACTAATCGGCGATCGGCCGCGACAGTCTGCAGGAAGCCCCGAATGCTGGGAGTGCTGATAGATGCCTAGGATGACTGTGAACAGCTCCGAACGACTGTGCGGAGGTCTAAATGCAAAGTCGGCACCTGACAAATAACTGAGAGTGCCGAACGGATCGGGGTCGGTCGGTCCTAAGTGTGCCGAACGGTCAAGGAATACTGAAAAGATGTGAAAAGTGGGGTATTGGTGCCTAGAGCGCACCCATGCTCATCAACGGGAAACTTGATTCCGCAAATGTGCGTTGTCGTGTAGGAAGGCCCGTGACTGCTCTTGTAATTTCTGATTCTCCAAAGTTAGTGCTTCGATGGTGGCAGCGCGTTGCAACCCGTCCTGTTCAGACTGTAGCAGGGCGACATGGCGAAATTGATCTCGTGATTTGCGCACCACCTTGAGATCATCTGTAATGCGAAATATCTGCTGCCGAGTGTCATCCTGGAGGCGCGTTATCTGCGTAGAGTGCTCCTTTTGCAGCCGCACAACTTCATCATGGTAGATAGACTTGAGGTTGAGAAAATTATTTTGCGCATGGCTTAACTGGCTTTCCAAAGATGCGATATCTCTGTGTGCGTCTCGAAGATCATCCTCAAGCACTGAGATGCAAGACATGAGGTTCGATGATGAGTCTGGGAATTCCATGTCAGCCCATCAGGAAATGCACAAATTGACTTATATGACTTATGTGACTTGACAAGTGAGAAAAGACGGAATAAGACATGATAAGACACAAAAGATGATAAGGGAAGTGACTTATAAACAACAGGTCTATATCATCAAGACACTGCATAAGCTGCAAGACATGAGAATAAGTCATAAGACACAAATATAAGCCATAAGGAAAGGTGCCTTTTGGTGACTTGCCCAAGCCAGCCACCTTGAAATAAGCTCACTGCCATCTTATATAGCTTTCTGAGAGCATATCAAAAGCACAATAATATTTAAGAAACAATATAATCAGATTTTATTATTGTTTTAATGTATATTATGATGACTAAAGCCTCCCAAATTAGCACCCTCCGCGTGGCAGCTCTACTTCACCGCTGTGGGGCCTAGAGAGGATAAGAGATGTAGTATGCCACAAAGAGCTGGTACCCTGATAGCGCATCAGGCTCGAAGGTGTCTGAACGCGTGATGGGGTTGTTCGTCTGGCAGTGGTAAGCTCTAAAGAATTGGTTTATTAGTTGATTTCACGCTGGAGGGGCCAGACTGCACACGCACATGGAATAATCAGTCACCACCCGGCGGCACCAAGACAGTCTATGCCTGTCAATCCATGTCAATTGACAAAGTCAAAGATGCATGGGTAGTGTGCTCACCAACATACATGTGAGCTTGTGATGCTCTGGCACTTGAACTGCATCTTGAATTTGATCATGTACTGGACAGAAGGGTTGCCCTTGCAACTCTAGACAGCGGCCTTGTTCTAGTGGACAAATGGCTTGACCACCTGCAAAATGTGGTAAGACGAGCTCAAACTCACCTGTGGGATGGAGGAGATTGTGTAGCCATTTTGAAGTGCAAGAGCCTGACACATCTGTAGAGCTTAACGTCAAAGCTTACCGGGCTTGCAGCGGAGGCTGGTAGAGGAGGGAAGGTATTACCGAGCGATGATGGGAGTGGAGAGAGAGGTTCCAACTCGACTTAGACTCCATGCTGGCACTGCGAGGCCGCGCGTCCTTTGCTGACCAATCTTAGCTCCGACGATGGCCTCGTCACCAAGGCCCTGCCACTCTGATCAGTACTTCTCCACGTCCTCATCGTCTTCAGCTTCAAGCACATTAGCTCGCACTCTGTACTAACAAGGGCCTATGCTTCGCAGGAACCAGACTGGTATGGTTTCCTCTTTGTCAACCTCGTGTCCGCAACACTGACCTCGTCTAGCGCATCCCATCGCTCGCTCGACCCGGCCGAGGCCATCACGACACACAAGGTCAGTGTGCCGCTACGACAGTCCGGTTTTGCGCGTGCAACGGTACGTGCCCATCGAGATGCAGTCTCACCAGCTGAGGGCCTGCCCCCGTGCCCGTATCCGTCACCGCCATCGAGCCCGCACCTGCGCCTGTGCCTGAGGTTCCAGCGGCAAGCCCCAAACCTGTCCCCACCTCCCTAGTGAGCACCCTCGCCCTGATCGAAAACTCGCCTGGCCCTGCTCCCATGGCGACCTCGAAGCCCACCGCCATTGGCACCTGTCCCCGTGCGCACCCGCGGTCGCTCCTGCTGCCTCCGCCACACCTCCTCCCTCCGGCAGCCACTCACCTTAGCCCGCCGTCGCTGCTGCCGCCACGCGCACGCCTGCTCGCACGCCCTTCTCCGCGCTCTCTCCTGCTCGCTCCTGCCTCCGCGCTCGCTCCTGCCTCCGCGCTTGCTCCTGCCTCCACGCTCGCTCCTGCCTCCACACTCGCTCCTGCCTCTGCGTCCGCGCCCGCTCCTGACTCCTCAGCGGCACCTCCGCAGCCCACCATGCCTCCCGCTCCCCAAACGTGGGCGCACCTCGCCGCCACCAAGCTATATAGCTTGGCGCACTCGAAACAGCGGGGCTCGGCAGTCGCACAGGAGTTGCACGACACGTCCAAGGTGCCTGTGATGCCCATGACGCCCGCCGGTGCGCCGTGGATCCGCGCCTGCTCCCATGCCCCCCTCTGCACCGCTCCTGCCTCTGCGCCCGCTCCTGCCTCTGCGCCCGCTCCTGCCTCCGCGCCCACTCCTGCCTCCGCGCCCGCTCCTGCCTCCGCACCCGCTCCTGTCCCTGCAGCGGCACTACCACAGACCACCACGCCTCCCGCACCCCAAACATGTGCGCACCTCTCTGCCACCAAGCTGTGCGGCTTGGTGCACTCGAAACGGCAGGGCTCGGCAGTCGCACAGGAGTCGCGCGACACGTCCGAGGTGCCTGTGATGCCCATGACGTCTGCCAGTGTGCCGTGGATCCGCATTCACGTTCGAATTGGGCGCGGCGGGTGATCCATCTGCGGCGTCATCGAGTGGTGCACAGACACTGTCTGGGGCACGGGTGGGCCTGCGGCCACGCGCCGACCCAGACAGAGTTCTCCCTCAGGCGGCGCGAGGAGATGTCTACCGAGTGTAAGTTACAGATTCATTGTAGTTGTGCACTTGCAGCTTGATACAAGTATGTCTACCTTACTGGCCTTTTGTATGTTAACCTCGACTTTTCTTCTTGTAATATGTAGACTACTTCTTCTTAACCTTCAATAAGTATCTTCAGCTTTTGATAAGTCACTCTCCTTAAATTTGTCTTATGGGGTTCACTCAAGACACCCAGGGATTTTAATGCCATAAAGTGAAGAAAAGACGGAAAAAGACAGAAAAAGACGACAAAAAAGGATAAGCCACAAAAGGAAATCTGTGCATTTCCTGATGCCCCGCCCAGAATGGCATATTCACTTGTCGTCAATTGGGTCGATGGAGTACTGCAATTAGGTAGTCTAGATTGTATATTAAGCATGTTACAATGAGATAGGTATGAACAGATACTCACGAAGCGATGAGGACACTGCTATCTTGGAAGAAGATACCAGAGCTGCAAATTCCCACAGATTCCCACACTGTTGATCCATTCAACGATCGATCAGGCCAAGTCCAGGGCTCCGAAAAAATGCGCCCAAACCTGATTAGGCAGAGTCAAAGTCAGCGTATATGGATAGATATGGATGCGGAAGAGGTTTCGAAAACAGTTGGTGCATAAATTTCCTCTTGACTTCACCGGATGAAAATGGACACATCCGGAATTGAACCGGACACCTCTCACAGACAGTTCGATGCTAAGCGAGCGTGATAAACCAACTACACCATGTGCCCTATGCCAAAAGATGCATATAATGATTGGAAACCATTTATTGCTCCGTCGTCGCGACTCGCAACCAGGACTCAGAGGGACTCAGTAAATAGCTGGGAGCTCCTCTCCCCTCCCCAAGCTGTTAGCGACTCCCCAAGTGCATATCGACTCTACCTCTCATTTCAAAAAGTGCGGTCCTCTCCCTTATACCCATTTCTTCTCGTAGTTTCGCGACAGCATGTCTGCGTCCGCCATGGAACCAAGTCACACTATCATCCAAGACTTGCGTTCAAGCAATGCATTGCTCAAGGATGATCTCCAAGATGCGCATCGAACTATTGATCAAATTCGACAGCATGCACTAAATGCAAGAGATGAACACAACTCCTCAGAAGCGGCTTACCGAGAGGACCTTGAGAAGGCCCGTCAAGAACGTGGGGGCTTTTGTCGCGAAGCAGCAGACATGGAGATGGAGGTGGAGCGGCTGCGGAAGAAGGTAGCGGGTAAAGATCATGAACTGGTGAGTCTACGTGAGCGATGGTGCCAGGTTTGTCTTACTGAAGGAAATCAGAATACTGTGCGGCATGAAATGGAGAGACTGAGCGCAATCAGCACCGCAGACAAGCAGCAGCTTGCGCAAATGAATCATTCAAGATCAGAAGTTGATGACCTTCGGCGGCAAGTCGAGGAATTTCGCCTTAAGACGGATGGCTTGATTGCAGAGAACCAACGCATCCAGACAGAGATCAAACTCGTTCGTACCCGGCATCAGATGTCGGTTGATGAAATCGAGTCATCCCGCACAGAGCGCAGCCGCCTGACTGATGAACTTGATAATCTCAAGGGTAAGTATGCAGCAGAGACCGTTCAGGTCACGGACCTTTGGGCCAAAAATGCACAGGGACAAGCCCAGTTACAAGCCCTACGCGCCGAGAACGCAGATCTGGCACTTCGTTGGCAGCGGCCCAGAACTTTTGAAGATGTTTCCGTCCAACACACGACATCTGTGAGAAACATGAAGCTTTTCCCATTTATGTAATCCGTGCAATCTGGCTCATGCCGTCTCTACCAGATCCTCGAATCGGAGGGTTTCGACAGTTCTAGCGATGATGAAAGCCATGCCGCACTTAAAAATGCGTCTTCCTCATATCAGGCAAGCAGGCATCGCGAGGTCGTTGTGCCGAAAATCGAGTTTGATGTACCAGCACGTAAGGTAGGACAATCAACAAAGAATATCCCACACGTGTGTGATATTCAAACATCTCGCGCAGAGGATATCGCAGACCGACATCGATGGCAAGGAGATCAAGCGACGCAAACTGGCTAGTAGCTCAGTATCGAGATTACTTGTACGTGTGTTTGTGATGCTCCTCAAACAAGAGGTGTAGGTGTTGATTATATTTACCAGGGCACTGTGTCTCAAGATTCAAAGGGAAAACAAAAGGCCTCCACAATTTCGCGGGTTAGGTTGATATTGGTACGTCCTATTTTTCCTTACCTTTCAGTGCTTCATTCATCTGGGGACAGAATTGGGGACAGAATCTGCACTCAGTATCAGCGGTAGCGAGCTCTTCAGTGGCTACTCAGTTGGCGCGTTGTGCCTCCCCCACTATCCAGCGGTTTCGGGATATGTTCGATGTGCGCGAAATTCCCATCTCTTTAGAATCTCGCGTCTCGTCTTTCGATCCCGTCGAAGTTTCCCGCGTATTCTCATCACCGTCCCATGTCTACGCTCCCTTCGTGTCCCGTAAATTTCTTGCCAAGCACTACGGTCTCAGTCCCCAATCATTCATCGGAAAAATCAAATCAGAACGCAATATACCCAACTCGCAGCTACGTCAGGTCGTTTTTCCACAGCGTGTCCAGAATCCTGGCTTGCCTGCGTACCCGGGCGCCGCAGGTACCATTCTAGCTAATCGGTTGAAGCTCCTCGATGACCCTCACTGGTCTCTATTCCTCCGGGCTAAAGACGAGGCTTTGTGGGTGTACGCAGGCAATTATTTGATTGAAAAGAACGAGAAGCCGCTCTCCCCAGTGGAATTTGCTGCGTTACCCCCAAAGGTATGTGTCTAAACTATTCCACTCGCCTATAAATCGGTGATTACCGTAAGCCGCAAATCTAATATCCCCCTCTACTTGTAGACACGCGCCGAATGGGGAAAAGCTATCCTGCAGCCCCAGACATGGGTATGCTATACACACATGTGGGCTCGTATCTCCTTGCGCAAGAGACGCTCCCAGATTACGGATAGTGCAATCCTTGCAGAGGTCAAATCGTCCGAAAAGTCGGTTACAGTGCAAGACATCCTAGATGCACTGGATAGTGGAGATGAAGTGCGTCCGAGAGCGTGTCGTCTGAATTAATAGACTCATTCGCTTCCATCCATAGATTCTGAATGTTCTGACTCTTCGGCCTCTAGGATACGACGCCGGTTTTCAGGAGAACTTGATGTCAGGATATCCTGCGTGGTCAAAGACCAGTCCCGGCCACGCTCGGGATGGTGGCGGGATGCCCATGGAAGCGCCGACTCATTATCTCTCAGCTCCTCAAGCTCAGATTCATAACGGCGGCGAAGCGAGCGATTCAGAGTCGAACAACACAAACTCGCAGGATGACTTCGTACCGTCCGATCCAGAAGCTGGAGGTTTCTCCGGCCTACGAAGAAGTCGAAGATCCCGATGCGCAGTGCGATACACCTGAATATTTTAGATAGCTTGGCTCAAGCGTACGTCTTGTAGGATTTCGCGATGCTACAACATGACAATGATATCCTTCGTCCTTTGAAGCTAATCTACTTGCACAGCTTGGGCATCCACATTAAGACTTTGGGACGTCGGTTGGCCGCCCCACTTTGAAGTAAGTTGTTTATTCCCATGCATCCCCGTGCTGTGTGTAACCGTGTATCGCCTGTATATATAAGGCGATCAAGTGGATGAATCCAAGTTCCCATGCTGATTGTCCGCATTAGGTGTTCGATTGGCCGAGGCTGGGACATGCTGCTGTGCGGCTACGGCGCGCCGTGCGATCGGTTGGCTTAGGTAACCTTAAATATAACACCCAGGCTGCCTTCAGTGTCTTTTTGCCCCCGCCGACTACACCCTCGAGCGCTTGACCTTGAAAACATGCTTGTCCATGCCAAACGCATGAGATGGGGGGTCTATGTCGTCGTATGCTGCACGATCATCCTCTCCCTTATCATCTTCCTATCTTTTCACTCTCATGTTCGTTTCATGACTATCCTCGATCCCTTGATCAACCTACTTTCCAAAGACCCTTATACAGCGCTTCAAAACATCTCGGGACAGGACTCGCATATCTTGATTGTCTCCGGCTTTTTCCCTCTCGCAAAGTCCAAGCATTCCATGGACGACTACTCTGCCTGGCTTGCGCGCTTCCTCGCGCCTATCACAACTGAAATATATTTCTTCTGTCCCCCAGATATCGCCCCTATGATACGATCCCTTCGAGGCGATCTCCCCATAACTATCAACACGTCCTTTTCCACACCTTTCGACATCCCACCCTTGCGCGGACTCGAGTCCCGTTACGACGAGATGCACGCTTGGGACCGCGAGGCGTTTCGACACTCACCTGAATTATATGCAGTGTGGTCTGCGAAGGCATTCTTCCTGGACGAAGGCGCCAAAAATGCTAGAGGTTCCGCAGAGTACGACTATGCGTTTTGGAACGATGCAGGAAGTTTTCGGGATGAGCATGCGTTGGCGGCGTGGCCGGACGGCAGGAGGGTCGATGAGGTGTTCGAGATGGCTTCTATGCTGAATCGTGTTCCTAAAGAGGATATCATATTCATCCCAATGTGGTGGATGCCTGACCACAGTCTGGGCTCGTGGAAGGAGGACTCAGGCCCTGTCGACATAGATTTCAGCGAAGGTAAGTAGAATTTCTACTTCGAAGACGAAAAAAGGTGAATGCGATGCTGATCATGGATATCCTCAGGGTCTTTCTTCGGTGGGACGCCTGCTGCCATCACATCTTACCGGCACGTGTATTACAGCTACCACGACGAATATCTGTTACGGAATATGTTCGTGGGCAAGGATCAGACATTGATCAACGCCTTGATTTTCCTCTTTCCATCACGTTTCGCAACTATATGGCTGTTTGATCGAGAAGCGCCAGCGCACAAGGGCGTGCCAGACAACTCAGAAACACCTCTAGGCGCCTGCGGGAGCTCATGGTTTTATTACCAGTGGTGGTTAGCAAGCGCGGAAGAACAGGAGAAGACCGCGGACATTTGGATGCGCGTGGAGGATTATTCGAAGGAGAGCTGGTCGCGATGGCGGACACGGTGTCGTGTGACGAGGGTAATGGGAATGGATATGGTGCTGAAGAGGCAATTTGGCAGAATCTGGACGCATCCTTCATCGTCTTTCACCATCAAGAACATTTGACGCCACATCTGGGATAATGAGTACCATTTTGGATATCCACGTGTTTGCATGGAGGCGACGCCCAGTCCATTGTGGGCGAAGCACGTACCATAAATTGGGCACATCACAAGAGACTGTCGGGAATTTTCTTAGACGCGCTCTACCTGTAACCGCCGGTGTCAATAGCCTTCTAAAAACGTGCACATCGCCCACGATCGCAATCGGGCATGAAAGACCGAAAACATGAGCGCTCGTAGTGAATGCGCGTATAATCAACACGTGCAGAAGAAGTCATTGAAGTACGCCTTTTGAATGTGGGAGAAAATGGACGTGTCGTCAATGCACGTCCAGATCGAAGTAAGCAACTAGTAAGCAGGGTTTCTCGGAGAGCGACCGTGATGGCCATGATGAAACAGCAAAAAGCGGATGAGAGTTGCATAAAGCATCGCCTTAGCGATGTGATTGCTTGAGATGATCTTGAGGCATCCATCGAAGATTGGAACGCCGTCGTAAAGACCTGCCTTATCTCAGTGCATATTTTGAAAATAAGCATCGTGGGAGGATGAGAGAGGCATCTTCAATCATGCTCAGGCGTATGGTTAGGTTTATCCTTTGCTATCATTCAAAATCATTCAAGTCCCTCGTTGTTGCTGAAGCTGAAGCTCGAGGCCTGAGAGGGAGGTAGCACTCGTTCTATTCAACGATAATGTAGTCAAGATACGCACTGTAGGTGTTTGTTAGTCCTTTATGAAACGACCGCTTTTGTCTCGTTGGAGAGAGGAAATCAAAATGCAAGTACACAAGCTGACTACCTCCGCGTCGTAGGCGCTGTTATAACACATTCCGCTCGAATTGCAACACGGGACTGCGAAAGGTATAGTCACGATGCATATACAAAGCAAATGAGAAAACAAAAACGACAAGAGCAAAACATAGAGTCAAACCGGACTGAAAATTCCTTACACCCGTCTAGTCACCAGCATCACCGTGAGTATGTTCTCAAATTGCTTTCCATCCTTCGTAACGACCCATCTTTCACCATCCTCACCAGGATCAGCACCTTCGGCCCTCTGCACAGCAGTCACAACCATTCCCCTCCACTTACCCATGAGCACGATCGCGGATGCGGATTTTGTGGGCGGGACCGGCACTAAGTACTGCACCGGCACCGTGAGGACTTGTAGCTCGTCCTCGTCTTCGTCCTCCACTTTATGTTTTGAGTTGGAGCTCTTGGCATATTGATCGAGACGGACGGTCGCTGTGCTTGACATCTGTGCAGACCGGGTGTCTTGTATACCTTCGATGACGCCCTGCATACCCTCTTTCTCTCCGTCCCACCACGCCCCGCGTGTTCCACTGATACGCACGACGCAGCCGCGGCGGTCACCAAGTGAAGGGTCTGTGAGCCATAACGGGGACAGTTCTGATTTCTGAGTCAGTCAAGATGTTGCGATGTGCTCAGAAGCAAGCGCAAAAACACACCGGGAGGTTTTTTTTCGCTGAAATCCTCAGACAATCTGTTACTCGCTTCTTCTCCGGTCCCACGAGAAGCAGAATCCTTGTTTGCGAAAGAGGTACGGTTAGCGTATCCATGATCTGCCACAGAGAATGCTCTTTCTCGCTTTGGTGGCCATTCCACACTCCCTGTGAGCGACATAGAAACGGCACGTAAGCCAGCTTGTTGAAGTCCATTAAACCTTGAGCTCCGTCCATCCGCTCGTGAAGTCTGAGGAGGCTGGTATGTACCGTGAGTAAGAGAGTGAAAAGATATTGCAGAGTGCTACTGAACTGGTACAGTTGCAGATAGGCTGCCTGCATCACTTCGAGGGCGATTGTAAGGCATTTTCTGATAAATGGAACATATGTGTTAGTAAAATTCCTTGATCAAAACGAACTACGAAATAAATCTACGTTTTGTTCTGCAAGCCTTGCTCTCTTTGCTGGGTGCATGTCTGCGTTGTTTTGGGTCCGCTTCACGGAAGTCGAAGCTCCTTTCTATTCAACGAGATCAGAATGATTTCCCCTATACAAATGCTCATGGTCTTCATAACTCACCATAGCATCCACCACCCTCTCCTGCTTCACCGAACCCTTCTGTCCACCAAGACCGTCCATCCTCGACATCCCATTTGCCACAAATGCTTCCATATGTGCGAGCTCCGCGAGCAGTGCGTCTCGCTCCGTCAGCAATGCGTCCCGTTCTGCGAGGAGAGCATCGCGTTCCATACCCACGTCATTTTCTGATTCAGAGCTATCGCGCAGCGCGCGCACCTCGTCTCGTATGTCGCCAAGGATGATCTGTAAAATATCAGTCGCGTCGCGCGTGCGCTCTACCTGTTCCAGTGCGCGATCGATGCGTTCTTCCAGCAGCGCGGAGTGCTCGCTGATGCTGGACCCAATCATACTGGAGTAGACTGCAGTGAAGGAGCTGATGCGGAGCGAGAGAGAAGATGGTGATGGTTGGTTTTAAAGAAAACGATTGAATGTGTGGCGACTGGTAGGTCGCCGCGTCCACAGGACCCGTCCCCACGTGTATTAAAGCATTCTGCTCACGCCACCTCCATCGGTGACACATTACCTCCTGCTACTTGCCACATATCGAGTTTTGTGAACAAAGCCCCGACCGGTGCTATAGTGGCATTCGAGGCATGAAGCAAGGTGCATGCTGAGAGTCCGACAGGAATCGCCACCAACGCCCAACATTCCTGTAGATTGGCCGATCTCTCGCCATATGATGGAAGCATGGTCAATTTTCAAGCGTCACAGATAAGCTCGAATGTATATAGAACAAATGCATGGTACTACCCAACAGAGCGCGCTGTTATGAACCTACAGCTCATCATTCTGTCTCGTATGATGGGCCTCGGGCTCAGGTAGGACAATTGCGCCTGTGATGGAGGCAAACCAGGCGCGCTGGTCTTTCGGGGATGCCCAGTCTGGCTTGTTGCCTGTGCGTTGAAGCGCACAATACGTCAAAAACAACGAGAGGGTGGTCAAGTCCGTAGTATAGTGAATTAGTATATGATTGATTCCAAGGATATGGTTACTGATGTACGGCGAGGAGATAGAAATGGACACACCTCCGAAAAACGTTTGGAAATGCATGCCTCTGATTTTCGACGCCGGATCGTCACGTAATACAAGACTCGTTGCACGCAGCACAGACGTGCCATCTATGTAAACCTCTACCTCGCCTTCGAATGCGTGGTTTATGAGCGCCCAAACCTTTTTCTTGCCATCTCCGTCGAAGATGCAAAAAAACAGTACATGAGGGACACGCACCGTTCTCCCGACCAACATGATTCATCTTCACTCGAATTGCAACGCAATGCCATCTGCCAGACTGAAACTGCCATGCGCCGCGTCCAACTGAGAAACCATAGTCGGTGTTCTCGTGCGACGTGGGAGGGACGCGAAGCAGACGTTCGGCTTTGGTGGGCGTGAGCGGCAGATAAGCATAAAGCTCGCCAGCACCATTTGCTCTACAAAAAACAGAAAATGAAAGTCACGGCGGTTGTACGATCAGGGAAGAAAATAAAGGAGAGAAAGAAAAGTAGGAGAAAAAAGGCGCACCGCCACATCAAGCGCATATCAAAACACTTGCAGCGTGCATCTTTGCGTCCGCCTGAGCATCCGTATGCCGCATCGCCGATCCCGCCATCTAGTCAAACACATCAAGTAAATCGTTTAGAGGGTGCTAAACGAGAAGAAGATCGCACTCACAGATCCCAGGCAATTTGCCTCCTTTCGCCCACTCCCAACCCTCTTCGAACATCACTTCGTATGCCATTAATACTTCCTCTGCCCCTTCGCGCATCAAGCGCGCTTGAAAGTCTTCCGGTCCACCTAAATAAAAACCAAACCCACCTTTGACTGCGCCTGCGGGATTGATACTACCTCTTGGATAAATTGCCTCCCAAGCCTCCTTATCATTCGCATCTTGCACACTTGACGCCGCTGTAGTCGCGTTTGCGGCGGCAATATGTGGAACGGGAGGACACACCACGCGGTGTGTGAGTATATGCGGGTGTGAGAGCTTGTGGACGCCCAGTGCGGCATCAGTGAGTGGTGTTAGAGAGATACCACGAAGGACTGATGTGCGAGACAGCAAGTTTGAAGTTGTAAATGCATTTCGAATGCTTGCAGAAGGCAATGGAAGGAGCTGCGAGCGAGACATGATATGAGAGAATTGGGGACATCCAGGACGTGGGAACTTTACATAGTTCCGTTTTTCATCCGCTTCATGCCGAGAGATGCCGAGGCACATAACGGACAAGTCGGAAATCAGACGGTGCATGAGCATATCGTTTGCGAATATTGAGCAACACGCTACACAAGCAGGATGCATCTTTACAGCGGGTACTGTAACGAGTAAGAAGATTCATCTAAGATGATCGATTCGGCATCGACTATGTATCCTTACTGAGGACACTAACACAAACTGGATCTCCGCGGCAAACATGACCGTTCACAACAGCGTGGAAGCCTCGTACACTAACTGCGAAAATATGAACGGCCCTCCGCCTACCGCTTGCATCACGAACAGAGGCAGGAAGTCCGAAAAAACACAACGATCATATGTGAAAGTCGTACGACGAGTGATCACTAATTAAGAATGGTAGCGTCAGTTTGTATAGGAGACATCATCTGTCCGTACATCCTGAGATGCGATGATAAATTGGTTCAATGTCCACGGAAGTATGGAACGTGGCCGAGGAGAGCCTAGCAACAGCGAGAAGTCATATCGACGATCATGCAACAATTCTGGAAAATTGAAAGTTAAGAATAGGAAAGGCAGGAAGCGTCATCGCCGCGTGGACTCTGCATACTTATCTCCGTTTTCTCACAAAACCATCAGCGCCCCAGCAACGGCACCCAACATTCCCACTAGAGCACTGACGAGACCTCCTTTCCCTATTTCGACCTTGAAGCCTGCTGATCCTGAGGCTGAGGCTGAGGCTGAGCGGGAAGCCGATGCACTGGCACTCGCCGCGCTAGCAGCACTTGAGAGCGAGCTCCGGATCGACGAGCCTGCCTGAGATGCCGAGGATGCGACAGAAGATGCAGCGTTAGATATTGAGGATACGGCAGAGGACACAGCGCTAGAGGCCGCGCTGCCCGTTAGGGTGGGCGAAGATCCACTTTCGGAGGCTGCAGATCCAGACGAAGTCGGGGGTGAAGTCGCAGATGCGCCGCTAGAAGCCGAACCACTCGCTGAAATTCACAAGGTAACAGCGTGAGAAAGGACTTGGGCATGCAGAGACGAGGGGAAGCGAGGAGGACACACCAGATCCACACTCGGTCTGTTGGAGCTGGAGGGCGGCTTGTTGGTCAGACGAAGAGCAGCTGGAGGTGAGGCACTGTGCAGCGGCAGATTGGAATGCCTGTGAGCTGCAGACGCAGGATATGTCCGTGCTAAGGAAGTTTGAGAGTGGTCAGTGCATGAAGGGTTTACGGCGGCGTAAAGAATGCGACGCACAATGACGAGCAGGTTCCGCTGGACGATGCCTGAGTGAGGCAGGTGATGATGCATGGAGACAGGCCGGCGACGCCTGTTGGCACAGCAGAGCTACTCTGCGCCATTACATTCGTGGATGCAAGTACGACAAAGACGAGGGACTTGAGAATGAACATCGTGGTGGTGTGGAAGTCGATGACGAAGAAAATGGAGATGTGGAGCAATGAGGATGGGAGTATTTATGGGCGCCGGCATTTGTGGGGAGATGAATGACGTTCCGGACACCCACCTGCCTTTCGCATGATTTGCACCTTTAAGAGACGATCAGATGATCGTTCGGGTGCACGTGGGAATACCATCTATCCATTCCTGGACTACTTGATGCAGAGAAAAATGAGATTCTGGTTAACGCGGACGTACCACCTTGATGTTTCGTTTGGCAGGTTACAGTCTGCTAGTAGTGAATGATGAGTCCGAAGTCTTTTGATGACGTAGACGAGGGCGGAGTCCGAACTCCTGCGTCCCACTGGCAGAGCAAGCACCGAGACTCGGACTCGTTACAGGACGTTAAAGATGTCTGCCTCAATCTCAGAGGAATTGTCCCAGCAACAAAAATTCAATCCCGATCACGAACCTTTTGCACCTCATCTTACCAATGTACCCTCTGCTCTGGAGCGCGCGACCCTCCGTCTTGAGTTCCCGCCGTCCTATGTCATCGTAGGCGTCTACCGTCTCGCCACCGATAAATCGCTCTACGTTCCCATCTGGAATAAATGCAAGCATGGATTTATCAGAGGACTTGCTGTGGGTGCGGGATGGGTAAGTTTACCAGTATCTCTTTCATGAGGACATGGACAGGGTCGTTCAATCACGACAGGCCGTATTGACCTTTGGTCTGCAACGCAAATTCGTCAAACTTTTCCTCATCAAGTGTGTATTGTGATTGAAGCATCTTGGTCACTCACATTGAAATATCTCTAGCTCTCCGAGCGTCACTGGTCTGTCACACGACTCAATCATGGGCTTCAAGATGCCCTTCGACGTCCCAACATGTCTGCCCCTATCATCTGCCCCTCTGTCCCCAGCCTACGCCTTGCTGAACTTACCTCCCGACAGATGCGACGTTCTTTTTCCTTGCCTCGCAACTGACATTCATTCTTACCTTCTTCCTCTCCCGCAACCTCCGCATCGCGCGCCAACGTGCCTGGGACTTGACTATCGCCTCTCGTGGCAAGGGTCCCGATTTCTGGAGTCCGTACGTCGAAGAATGGGATGCTCCACCGGTTCTAGACAATAACAAGTGGGCCGGATTGGAGGGTGTGAAGGGATGGCTGTTGAGCTATACGGTCAAGCGAGGTGCGTAGTCATTTTGATGCGAAGTCAAGGCGTAGGGGTTTACGCGGACTCGTGTGGGCAGTCATTCTGTTCCCGCTTCATGTAGTACCTTTCGTTGGTGTCTTCATATCTGCCTTCTTCAAGTCCGTGGACACAGCCCGCTATCTTCACAGACCGGTAAGCGCTAACTTGGTCTTATCTTCTCAACGAAGATATGATCTTACCATGGCCCCTTTCCTTCCACCCAGTACTTCGAATCCAAGAAGATGACGCGTCACCAGACGGCTCTCTTTGTGGCAGAGCATAAGTGGGATTACCGCAGTGCGTATTGTTTCGTGTCTTGCGTTATCTCCACTCCTCTCATTATTTATTCGACAATCGTCCTACTTTTTGTCCATCAGCTTTTGGCTTCACGGCCGCTTTGCTTGAGACTATCCCGTTCATCGGGTTACTTTTCTCGGTTTCGAATCGCATCGGCGCAGCGATGTGGGCACACGGTCAGTATCATCAAAGTGTTTTTGGTCACCATTCTATTGGCTGAGCAATAAATGCCGATGGGTACTACACGGTAGATCTCGAGAAGCGGCAGCACTACTACGCGGACGAAAAGGCGAAGAAGGCAAAATAATCGCGATCTCCGTGCATCAGTGTGGCCGCCAGCGTCGTTCACGCTAGAGTTTGAGAATAGATGAGCTGGTAGTGAGTGAGTTCTATGCATTATCGTATTGAGGGGATTGTATCACAATTGTACGAGTGCGTTATGGCTCATAGCGGGAATCTCGTGCGTCTCAAGTCCAAACGACACTTCAGAACAACCTTATGAAAGGGTTGATAGCCAGCCAAATGTATCACGCAGTATCATAGTTCGCGCTGTCCGGTATCGAATAGTTAATCTGCGATCAGATCGAGCATGTATAACCAGGTTAGCCTCCTTTCGACCATATCATTTCTCTAACTCTTCCAAGAGTTCCTCGTATTCCGGAAACCACATTTTCGTCAGTGTAGCCGTGTACGCTTTCAAAGTCTTCTTCTCCAGGATCATCGCCTTGGCCTCCACATTACCCGGCTGGGCAACGATTTGCGCCAAAAACGCTCCAATAATGACGTCGATGCCCGAAGGCTGGTCACCCGCATGGAAGTACGTCCTCCCTTCCAAGCGATCGTTCAAACCCTCCACCCACTCCCTCATCAGTTGATCGACCTCCTTCTCGCTGTGCTTCCCCATTCCCATTGCTCTCATCACGCCTAGAATCTTCCGCCGCAAAAGCCACATTATAATCGGTTTGATGAGGCTGGGAATTGGGATCTCCCTCGCCGTCGCAGCATAGTTATGCTCGCGCGACCAACGTGTCTGCACGACAGCAGTGTACATCAGCTCCTCCGTCCACGCCTGCCATGCACGGGAATCGGCGCGCTGCACGGGCGTCAGTGTCGCATCGAGGTCGGGTGTGATGCCCAGGGCGATGAGGCGGCGAATGATGAAATGCGAGTCAGCGATCGTCTCGGTGTCTGAGGCGTCGGGTCGCGTGAGGACGATGTATGGCAGTTTTCCCTTTGGCGCTGCGGAGCTGGACGTTGTGACAAGGGCATAAGACGTGAACGACGTCGCGCGCAGATACGTTTCTAGCTTTTGACAGAAGCCAGATGGACTTGGGGCATCTGGATCGTTCTTGCCGAAGCCGTAGAGTTTGATTGACGCCATCTGGTACAAGTACAGCCGGTGTGGATAAGTTGTCTAGCGCAAAAACATCTGCTTCTTGCTCACCTGTGAACTTTCTCCAGAATCGCAGCGTATTATCACGCCGCACGCTCCCGCTTTATACTCGGCTTCGCCTCTCGTCTGCCGAGTCGCTGCATCAGCGTGCGGCATGGATGCGCAGTCAAGGTCCAAGACATGCCGCAAGTTCGTAATATGAAGGGCATGATGGGATACCCTGTTTTGATCAGATGGCTTCCAGGTTTTGGACGCCGGAGACATTCGAAACATTGACATTCGCTATCGCTGCTGCGCTCTATGCCAACGACTCGGGCCAATTATCTAGCTTTTGCGGAGACGTTCCTTCGTGAGTGTACGTCGGTTTGTTCCAGTTTTGTTCCCCGCAGCTCATTTAAACACGTAATCCATACATAACTTGCATGCATCGTCCACTGGCGGCGTTCATCGAGAACAAATATGGAAATTGAGCTGAGTTCACTATGAGACACGATTTGTCCCGTAAGTCTTACTCGACCCTGCATTCACCAGGGTTCGTGAGATGTACATCAAACAAATCGCAGTATATTAGTACGCAACGTTAACTTGATTCGACAAAGTCGCAGTCCGGAGCCGCGTGGGCTTTGGTTTGGAAAACGTGATACACGCGACTCCGCTGTCCCGTGTTGTCACGAACATCCATACCCAACTACGCTTGTTCTGAGTCTCCTCTCGCATCATATTCACCCTTGCAGAATGTCAAATTCTTCCGCCTCTCGAGATACCAATGCGACACTAAGAGAAACTGCGCCTTCAGACGAATTGCGAGATGCTCATCGAGAACTCATGTTGCTTCGCCGCCGCCTCGCTCGCGCCGAGGACACCACTCGCAGAATTCAAGACGAACACCGCCGCCAAATCTCCCGCTTGGAAGAGGACCTTGACCGCTTGAAAGAAGACTCCCGCACCGAGGTCACACTCCTCGAAACCGATCTTAAAGACACACGGCTTGAACGGGATCATTTCCGCCGGCAGGCTGAAGGGCTTGCTCTCGAACTGGAGGAGCTAAGGCAGAAGTTGATTGTGCAACATGAGGAGTTAAAGAAGCATAAGGATGCATTGCCAAAATTGCAGTCCGATATGACCCAACTCCGCGACGTAAAAGACAAACTCCTCATCGAACGTGATGACCTCCTTGCACAGCGCAACACTCTTCTTGCACGCCCCGCTAGTCCTGTTATGCCTCCGATCATACACAACCCAGCTGTGAGCTCAAGCTCACTAGACAAGGTACGTCCATAGATGCAACTTTACTTCCAATTTTTAGTGTCATGGAGCGATATATCTTACATTTCTGTTTACTGTGAAGTGTGATGCGAAAGCCCGAACTGGCCCGGTCATAAAACAAGAAGTCACAACAATTAATCTTAGAGCTGCTGATATACATCAAAGCCTTTCGAGTAATAAAAGGAAGAGGGCAGAGGAGCAAGGGCAGTCTATGACGGACGTGCAACACACACTGCCATTGGTATGTCTTCTTGAGAATCACATCTATCTTTACTGATACGCAGTCGATGCTCTCAGCGCTCAGGTCCGAGCAATACTCTCCGAAATGCAAGTGTAGGCGCGACGGAATTGATTACCCGTGATACCCACAGTCTCGAATCTAGACTACAACCCGATGAAGAGGTCTGCGATTCCTCATATTGTTGCTCGTATTCATCAGAGACTCAATATGTAGCTACAGTCTCATCCTAGAATACGGTTAGGGCCAGTCGGAACAGCGACCTCGGCGGTCATCAAGGTGGGGCATTTGACATGTCCTGCGTCTGATCCATGTGTGGTAACTGCCCAGGCTGGAGAATCTCGTGCTGTGCATGGTGCTTCAACTCCTCCCTCTATCTCTATTTCTGCAGGCCGGCTTGACAGTCGGTCATCCGTGGAGTCGGTGAGCTCACACCTTTATCAATGTGACACTCAAGTAAATGTCTGTCGACTGTGCAGAATCAAACGGAGAAGTCAATGGACATCGATCCAATCACTCCCGCAAAACAAGACGGACCCAAGCAGCCCCCATACGAACTTGAAGATACAGACATCTCGCTGCCAGGTACTTCTGCTACCGTCTCTTCAATCAAGGACCTCCCAGACCGTTTTACGCCTGCTGTTCCGCTGCACTTGATCAGGCGTTATTTCTCCCCGGTATATCTCTCAAAAATGGACCCGTACTCGGGCGTGCCATTGATTGGGACTGACCATGCTATGCGGCGGCGAATGCTTTTTGTTGCGAAAGGCTTGAATTTTGAGATGTCAACTGCTCCTGGGAAGGATGGTTTACTTCTCTCGAATGTCACGCAGATGAACGACCCCGAGGAAATGGCTGTGTGGGCGGAGGACAGCAGAAGCGACTGGATTTACTACGGGCAATACGTTGCAACTAGGTCAGATGGACATCTATCCAAAGAAGAGTTTTCGCGTCTCCCCGAGAGAGTATTTCACATTCCTCCGCATTTTTTGGGGACTTTGATCTTACTGTGACATTAGGTGCGCAAGAACTGGGCCGACTTGATCGTGCGCCAATGCTACTGGGGCATAGATATATCGCTACACCACCAGAACATGGTCAGAGATCTCACGCAGTGTTATCACAGGTAAAGGCCACGTTGTCCACAGGGTCCTGAGCAGAGTAATTCTTGATTGAACGTATTCAATCAGGTCCGTCGAATACGACGTTCTTCAAAGCCTCGAAAGCGGAAAACTGGTATGTTCCTTCTCGATTTCTGGCAGTCATCCTCTGAGTACACATTCTTAAAGGCCCTGGACATGTACACTTTGCGCTGCGTTGGGTTCGATCTTACCTTGACCAGAAAATTATCTGAGATTAAGCGGTCGTGGTAATGGTAGAATTTACATGTGGATAGAACAATTTCATCATGAGTCTGATTTTCACACTGTCGGTAGCGATACCCAAGAGATTTCTATGTGGATAAATACCTATAATACACACTCTGCACTCAAGTCTTGCGTCCGACCTGAAGGACTGTCGCCGACTGATGAACTTGCATAGCTACGTGGATAGCGACGAGATTAAGCACTGAGCCGATGGTCACAGTAATAAAGAAAGACAGACTACGCAGACATTACATTTCATGGTTTCAATCTTACACACCGTTGATGGAGGGCCTTCAAGCTTCAAGCCAATACTTCCTTCAAAATTTCGATGACTTTCTCCACCTCGTTCACCGTGTTGTAGTGAACCAATGATACCCGTACGACGGCATCATCAATGTCCAACTTTGGGCTGAGCGTGTTCACGAGTGTATACGCGTAGAAGTGCCCGTAACGTATGCCAATCTGTATCATCCGAATTGCCCCTTATTAGCTAAATATTCGAGAAGATTTTGAAAAAATAATACGCACCCCTCCTTTTTGGTCAAAAGCCGCCACAACATCCTTGCTCCGAATCGGGCGGGTTCCCGTGACCACAAAACTGATAGTGGGTACACGCGTAGGACCTACATTCTCCTCACCAACGATTCGTACGCCCCGTTCCTCTTGCGAACGTAGAAAGGCGAGCAATGGCTCAACGATAGTCTGCTCGTGCGCCACTATGGCCTCAAAGGTATCCGTCAGGGTACGGGCAGGCGTCAAGGAAAGCAAGTATGCCAAGACGCCAGATGTGCCGTAGACAAGTTCGTAGCCTGGTCCCCCTGGCTGCAGCTTGTAAGAAGTGGAGGAGACGGTGAGGAAATGGTGAGTGAGGGCCGTGATTGAGCTTTCGAGTGAGGTAGAACGCGCGTAGAGGGCAGCGATGTGTGGTCCATACACCTACAGAGGGCCGATCGGAAATGTTCAATCTACATCCTCGAGGTTTGCGTACCTTGTAGAATGAAAAGAAGCAAAAGTCGACATCCCAATCTTGCACATCGATTCGCCGGTGGGGTGCATATGCGACACAATCCACGGAGAACTCGATCTTTCGTACGGAGACTTCTTTGGCTCTGGCACGTGCGGCACTGATAACCGCCTTGACGGGAACGACGCTTCCAAGGATGTTGGAGCACGCAGTAAATGCTACGAGACGTGTCTTCGAAGTAATGAGAGGGAGGAGGTCCTCCACATCGAGATACACCGCGTATGGGTTGTTGGGTGAGTCCTTCGATACGCGAGGGTTCCAGAGTTTGATCGTAGCTCCCTTACGTGCGGCCAACTTCTTCCACGGACCCGCATTTGCTAATCTTGTGTGAGCTTGAGGGCACCATGATCTCATCTGTGCCCATACAACGTACCTTCGTGTTCTCCAGTGATTATCAACTCCTCCCCCGGAAGCACATCGCCCTCCAATCCACGAGCCAGATTCTCCGCAACTAGTGTTGAGCTCGATCCAAAGGCGATCTCTTCTTCCGATCTCGCATTGAACAGCACGGCGGCATCAGATATTCCTCTTTTGACCCTGTTGGTTGACTCAACTGATACTGAGTAGTCAGCTCCGAGCTGAACGTTCGTATTGAGGAGGTAATCAGATATGTGTGCGACGACATCTTCTGTACATTGTGAACCTCCGGCATTATCTGCAAAAATGTACCCAGAAGCGAGGGAGGGGAATTGAGACCGGGCAGCTTTGACAAATGTGGATGGCATGTTCAGTTGGATGTAGGAGTTCAAGATGGGAAGATAAGCACCTAGGTGGGAGCAATGGAGAAGGCATGCGACGGTCCGGCCAGGCCGCTAAAGATGTTGTGGTTCCGAACCAGGTGATAAAGCACGATTCCAAAGGCTCGTTGGAGGCCTGCCTGATAAACCACGAGTATTGCGACATGCTGCATTTGAACCACTGCGGCCCTCAAGGTCGCGCGAGAAAACGCAGCCTTGTGAGGCTCCAGGGTTTCAACGACTCCTCCGTAAACCAGCCATCGAGTCAGCGGTTCTGACAAGGTGGGGAAGACAAATTCGGGACTGAGATGGCAAGAGCGATGACGACAAGATTATGTTTGATGCAGAGTCCAAGTTTATCGTGAGAAAGTTCTTTGAGAGTTGATTTCGTTCTGAAACAAGAACTAGCGGAAGCTGAGGTGGGGGGGCAGCGAGGCGGAGGGCTCTGACGCGAACGGTCACACGAGTCACATGGAGCTGTCACCATGTCGCGGCTCTGGTCACACCCTATTTTCCTCTTCCTCTTCCACGTTCTTTTCGATGCACTGAAAACGGCGTAGTCTATATAGCCCAAATTCCGATACCGGACAATCTATACCATCTATACCACAGACTTTCCTATATCGCTCAATGCCTGCTGTTCTACCGCAAAAGCGGTCCTTCACGGGCCATCACGACCTCCTTCCGGCATCAGAGTCGCGCACGGCTGTTACGGTGTCAATTATTCCTGTTAGCACACTTGTTTCGTGGACATTTGGGCGAGGAACCGTGGTGTGTGGATCTCTGAAGCGTATGCGCTGTTGAACTGATCTGTGGCATCCTCGATAGCTGTGGAGGATATGGCCGGCAGTTTTGATGCACACTCTTTTTGCGACAGGTGAGATCCTACTCTAGCTCTTTCTCTTCTCGAAGTGAAAGCTGTGCATCAGTTAATTTCTGAAGTCAAACGCTTTGACTTATGTGCGGTTCTAATCTAAGTTCTGTACCTACGTTGTGTCCAGAATATAAAGCAAGGCCATTTTCAGTTACCTCACTAGTCGCTCGGTACCTTCAAATGTTAACTTCCTCTTAAATAGCCGTGTCTGTTGCATCGATGGAAACAAAAATATACCTTGGGATTCCTAATATCATGCTCACAGTTCTTGGTAAGTTTCCGTACCTATCATCACTCTTCCGATATTTAAACCATGTTGCCTATAGGCGTTGTCATCGGCTTTGTAATTTCTTACCGTGCTTCAAGCGGGTGAGTACCATCTTGTCGCTAGTCCCCTTGTTTCTAACGATTCGGCCAGCTACGATCGCTACTGGACCGGCCGGACAGCTTGGTCGGATGTGATGCGCACCACACGCACACTTACCCGCCTCATTTGGTTCCATGTACCGCTGCGGTTGACCCCCAAAACTACTGATGAAATTGGTTCCGGCGATATGGCCGCCAGGAGCACTGCGGAGGTTCGGAAGGTAATGAAAGAGAAAAATATGGCGATTGACCTGGTCAATGGGTATGTCGAGATCATGTAATCCCCTTTCCTTCCGAGCTGACTTTCGAGTTGTAGGTTTGTAGTCGCATTAAAGCATCATCTGCGTGGTGCGTATCAAACACGTTAATGATCTTAGCGATGAAGGCATTGCTGACCTGCTCCAGGTGAACAAGGTATATATTATCAAGATCTATACGACCTTGTTCGTCCGCTCCATGATGTACGTCACTTTCCTCGATATTATAACTAGTTGTTAGGATACAATCGTGTTTCTAGCATCCGCATCACGGACACCACCGTCATCCTGCTCGTTCGTCGACAACTACTTCGCCGCTGCCCACTGCTCAACCCATCGCTTCTGCATCGATTCCGCACACATCCAATTTGACGTTCGGCGACCCAATCATCCCTGCTATAAACTCATATGGTTCTTTGCACAGCGCACGTCATGCACTACGCCGCTCATCGATCCGCTCGACTAGTACTGACTCATCTGACTCCTCCCACGAGCGCAGGCCATTGCTACCGTCCAGCATGCCAACAACTCAGACACTATTTTCAAAAATTGCACCAGATCTGGTTCCATTCCATAATGCATTCCGGACAATATTTGGATTCTGGAGTGGCAGGCGCAGCGGTGATGCACACACTGGAAACGTGAGTTTTCCTATCATTCGCTCCTGGAGATTCTTGAAATTTGGAATAATTGACGTGAGTATATCAGAATCAAGAGGACGCAGAGGGTGGTGTCCAGCGTCGCTGGAGTGGCGATCATGCGCATAAGTTATCTAAAGCGCAGATGAAACACCGGCCGCGCATTGCGGGCAATGGGGAAAATCTCCCGCTCGACATACTGTATTATATAAGTGCTTGGTTGGCCTCGCTGGAAGATCGTGGAACTGTTCCTGGCACGAGCCTGGGTAGCATGATCGGATGCATCGCTACGTTTGAGGACAGCCTGTCTAGTGAGTGCCTTGTTGTTTCCTCATATCATTGTGTTCAAGACATTGTTCCCAATCCAAGCCTTGGAAAAGATTTTGACTACACCGCTCCCGTTGTAAGTGTACATCCATGTATGCCTTCTTGGACATCTAATTATATGTTTTTGCAGTGTTTACTCTGTCCACATCAGGTCGGTCTTTGATCTTTGCATTGCGAACTCGACTGACATTTTTGACTTTGATATGCCGTGACACCCAAACAGACAGTGAGCTTTACAAACTAGCTCGCCTTGATATGTTTGCTCACAAGTGATCAGCACCGTCTGGATATACCTTTTTTTCCTACCATTCCAGCTTGTTGACTTGTTTGGTTGGTATACGATCCCTGGCGTCGCTATCGCGTCTTTCATATACCTCGGGTTCTTGGCTGCGGGTGAGGAGATTGAACAGCCGTTTGGTACGTTCACCCCTTGTTAACGGGTGGAGCGCTCGCTGACGTTTCTTGTCGTTGCAGGATACGATGAGGTATGTCAGTTATCATTGACCATCAAATCTGTGGATTGACGGACGAGCGCAGAACGACCTCGACCTCGACATGTTTTGCCGCGAGATTGTTCATGCTGACATTGAGCGCCTGAAGAAAACACCATCAGCGAACGTCATTATAGGGTCGGCACACAAGGAAACTATCTAGTGTTCCGTGGCATCATGAAGGTCATTAGCTTCATAGCTTTCACATTATTTGCTAGTTCTAGGTGCGGAAGATGTCATTACTGACCTCGTCGTACCATGCACTCCTCCTGCGAAGTGCTACGCGTGGCAGTTCTCTTCGGTTGTGCAGCCCTCTTGCTGTGCGTTACATATGTTTTATCCTAAGAATGCAAGTCGTCATGTGTGCGGTTCACACGTAGCAGACTATCTGGTGGCAGCATGAGCCTCATTTCGTATGCTCGAGTCCTTGCACAAGCTCAGAACTTCTATTGCTCAATCAAGGTATATCGTATTGATCAAAGGTACCCGTACCCGTCAAACCTGTCATCGTAAACCTCGTTTGCTTCCTGACCCTTCTCCCACTCGGCAAGCCGCTTCATCAAGTTAGCCCACTGATTCTCCGTAACCACTCCCTCCAACCAATGTTTGATAGCATCCTTCCCTTCATCTAAGACCCTCTGCCACCCTCTTCTCAAGAGCGCTCCTTCACCTCTTCCGAAACTTCTCCATTCCTCAGTGAACTTCTGCCCTAGCCTAGGTACGCCCCCATGACCTGCCTTGCCTCGTTCCTGCAAAAATTTCACAAGTCCGTCTTGATACTGCTCAGAACCACCTTCCCCAACAAGACGATGCCCGACATACGCAGGATCAAAGCCTGCATCTCGAAGGTTCGATTCTTGTGTGATTAGATCGTTCACCAGCTCGGAGCGGGAAGGAAGCAGAGATGGGTCCGCAATGGTGAAAGCCGTGAACAGCGATTGAGCGCTGTCTGAGACGGCGTTTGCTACAAAGACGGGTAGACCTATGAAGTATAATGCGCCGACGGGGTATGCCGGGTCAAGAGAAAGGAGGTGACGGTACAGCGGACGAACATAGCGCAGGTTCGTCATCAGTTGGTCCAGAGACTGGGTTGTGTTGATCGAGAGATGGCCGGAATCTGTAAGAAATGGGATGCGATTCTCATATCCTGTTCCGAAGATGACTGTATCAATGTGAGTCAACGTCGTATTGTCCTCGAAGACGATGGAGCCAGACTTGAAGCTCCTGATCCGCGGTTTAAAATCCGCTCCAGGGATAACTGGGAACGGAAAATCGCGGAAGTCGGTAGTTTTGAGCGACACGTAAGTCTAAGTTGCACAAGTATCAGTGCACTTCATTACATCACATCCAGTCTACATGAAGACATACCGAATTTGCGAACCCGACTACTTGCTGAGCTATGTCGCGACCACTAGCTCCCCCTCCAACGACTACAACGTTCCTTGCTTTGAAATCTTCTGGGTTTCGGTAGAATATGGAATGCAGGATGAGGCGGTGAGCGCCTCTTTCCCACTCCTCTCGTCCTTCGATTACAGGCTCGTACGGGTAATGGTTGTGTCCATTCGCTATGATCAGATGATCAAATTCCTCCTCTGCGGTCTCATTATGCAGACGATCCTTAATCAATAGTCGCCACTGCCCCTTCTCACTTGACCCGATCCACCGGCTTTCTAGAATCTCATGGTTGAGTCTGAGATGAGACGATAGATTCCAGTGATTTATGATATCGGCATGATATTGCTGCACATCCGGGTGCTGAGGATACAGAGGTGTTTCTGGTCGAAACGGAAAGTGCGGAATCGTCACTGACAAGTAGATAGTAGATATGTGTTAGTCTTGTTCCCCGCTCATCCACTTGCAGGGACGTACTGGTAGGGTGAGGAGTATTGGTCATCAAACGAGGGTATAGCGGGGTCTCAGGAAGCTCAGGTGGATGAGGAACGTTAAGGTCCGGAAGCCTGTTTCTGAAGGTGTTACCATCAGAGATACAAGTCTAGATTATGTCCTCACCATACTCCACCGACGTCTCTTTTCTGCTCGTATAAGACGACTTTCCAACGACTTCGTTCCTCTTCTGGCAAATCGACGAGCAATGTCTTGAGTGCAGTAACGCCTCCCGTTCCACCCCCAACGATGGCTATGCGTTTCGATGGCTTTCCCACGCTGCTGATCTGGGTTGTTTGCAAGGGAAAAAATGAGGGAGCATCCAGTCTAAAGCCAGACAAGACTAGCTGAGCGACTCTCCACAGCGACATGGTGATGGGGAAAAGATGGGACATGCACCAAGGCAATCATTGTAGATAAGTGGCGAATTTAGCATGAGTACTGCGACAGCTTGCCGCACTGTAAGCGTGTTTCCAAACGAAATATTCGTCATGATCAACGACATTGGCGTGCTTCGTAGCGGCAGTTCAGAAGGGTGAACACGCTCTGTAAGGCAGGTCTAGATCTCGTGGAACGTGACTGGAAGCATGACTCGGGGCAAACTTGTAAGCTAGCGTATATGGCGAGCACAAGGCAATGACTTGTAGCATATATGGCGAGCACAAGGTTCAACGGTGACCGCGAAGGTACAGATTCCCACGCAAAATTCTCAAAAGCCTGGCGATGGCTGGTTTATCAAATCCCTAAGATAGCATGGCATTCTATGGCATTGCTATACTGTAGCTGGACAGCTTATCGTGTCATAGAAAGAGCCAAAATCAAAATAGATTTGTGCCTCAGCCCCAAAGCCTACATGAGAATACGCGGAACAAAAGTACACAATAATGCGTTCGTACCTATCGCACAAAATTTCTTAGAGAAAGACCGCATGATGTTCCTCATGAAGAGACCAAACGCAATCTGTTAAGCACACGTACCCTGCTACACGAATAGCTCGATTATCGAAATCAGGATCAGAAGCATCCCACTGAGAATCCACGTGACGTGAACGGTGTAGGGCTGTAAGTGCATCGCACTGCTAGTTCCGGTAGAGCTCGCGCTCGGACTTAGCGCAGCACTGTTGGCTGCACTCGGCGAGGTGAGGGAGGCAGGGGTATTGCTGGCAGCACTAGACGCAGCTGCTGAAGATGATGATGTGGTAGTTATGGCTATAGACCGCGATGCGGCAGAAGACGCGGCAGAGGATGCTGATGTCCCAATTGTCCTGGAGCTGGAAGGGGAGGAAGAAATTGATATTGTCGAAGATGGGGCTGTTTCGGGTAAATAGATTGATATATGCAATTTTTTAGTGAAGTATGACATGGAGAACAACGAGCTAGGGATACCTGAAACTGTGCCAGAGGAGGCAGTAGAGGGTTTGGGAGAAGAAGGGGCGGATGAACTAGCTGAAAAGAAACTTGTTGGTCTTATCACTTCAATACAATGGTTGAGGCGTACTGGATGTACAAAGGTCGAGAAAATATTGAGCTGCTGCATTCAAATCGGATGAGGAGCACTCTTGGGCGATGCATTCACCCGCATCCATAGCAAAAGTTGGAGTGGTGCAGATACATTGCAGGTCCATTCTGTCCGTTGTATGAATGCCTTCAGTAACGGTATACCTCGTAGGCGCTTGACGAGATGACACACATAGTGGTGCAACCCGAGGCAGCTAATACCGCAGTTGCGCATTGTAACGCACATTGCGGCGGACTCTGGGCACGAGAAGGAGCTACGGCCAATAGGAAACAAACTCCAATGACGAGGACCACTTCCAGAGCTCTTTGCATGGTTGATGAGTGGGTTGACACGAACAGCGGTGGGAAGGCACGATGCCATTATAAAGGCTTCTCGAACCATAAGAATGGTTTTGAGAACGAAAGCAGACCGCATGGGAATAAGTCGGCCACAAGAACCACACATCCCGTAAAAAAAGGAACATAGAGATATGTAAGGGAGTTCATCCCGCAGAAGATGTCGGATGGCTGGACAGTGGAATGAGTAGCTGAAGTGGATCTGACCGGTTGACTCGTTCAGATATCCAGTCACATACTTTCTGTCACGCGGTATCACAGAGTCCTGCCGGTGTCCTGCCGAGCCACGTCCCTCGAATCCTGTGCGGTTCAGTAGTAGGGTTCAGTCCATTGGATTGAACTTCCAATCGGCATTCTGTTTTCGTCTCATTATTGGCTCCTTTGTAGCTCTTGCGACCTCGAGAATTTGGAATTCTATGTAGGAGCCGAACCTTTGATCGCCATGCAGTTTCTCATCTGAGCTGGTTCCTGCCATCTACAACAACTCTCGCTCATATGTCGATCGTCGCAGCAATTGTATACGGCTCAGACGATGTGTGTCAGGTATGCACTTCTATCCTTCCGGAAGCCTCGCGTTAGTAACCCGGATGTCTCCATCGGCATCTACTCATGTTCATGTTGTGCAGTTGCTTTCAAAAAGACTCACCATTAACATTGACCTGGCGCTGCTCTAGACATTCGCAGATGCCACCATCTACTAGTATTGTCGAATTTCGGGAGGCTCTCCGTGCCAGCCACAATATCGTCGCCATCGCAGGCGCTGGACTATCCGCTGCTTCAGGTATAGTTTGTTTTTGTCACCTTGCGTAGAGACTTACCGTTTCACGTCTGACACAGGCATCCCAACTTTCAGAGACCCCGGTGGCTACTGGAAGAACTTCGACCTCAATTCCATCGCCACTCCTCAGTCCTTCCAGACCAACCCAAATTATGTGTGGCAGTTTTATCTCGATAGATATGCCGAGTATGTGATGATATTTTCGCGCATGGTCCTTCTCGTTGAAGGATACTCTTAAGAGCTCTACAAGCGCAACCTAACCCCGCGCACCTCGCAGTAGCAGTACTTTGCATCCCAGAGCGCTTGCATGTCCTCGCGCCTGAGGCCATGTTCGTGAGAGTCTTCGCATCTTCTTTCTTTTCCGACTAGCTTACCTTGAATGGAGACCCTCGTGACGCAGAATGTTGATGGCCTCAGCAGCAGAGCGCTGGATGTAGTCGAACAGCGCCATGCCTTCTCGACCATATCTCACTCTCCCTCAACCAGCTCATTCCTTATGTTTGAGATGCACGGCCGGTTGGATGAAGTGTTATGCACGCTCTGTGGGCAAAGAGAAAAAATCATCGATGGACTTCTCTCTGTATCCTTGGAAGATTACTCAACACGGACTGACGTTGAGAAGCAGGCTTTGCTGAGGGACCTGCCTCGGTGTAGCCGTTGTTCTAGTCTCCTTCGCCCTGGCGTCGTGTGGTTTGAAGAAACGCCGCTCCGGCTTCGCGAAATTTGGGATGTAATTGATAGAGCCGATATGTGCCTCGTCATTGGTACTTCATCTACAGTTCAGTTCAATCATCATTTTTTGAGTGCGTTAACCTAAACTCTTACCTTTAGGTTCAACCTGCAGCAGGATTTGCGCATGTAGTTTCTGAGCGCGGTTGCAAAGTTGCTGTCTTCAATTTGAAGCTTGAGGAAAGCGATGCTGAGCCAGATTTTCTATTTTTGGGACCTTGCGAGCAGACTCTGCCGCACGTTTTGTTCGCGATCGATGTGCAGTGAGCATAGTACACAAGCAGCGTCTAAGTGTTTGATCCTCTCAAATAAAATATCGAGCATAGCTGATAAGACCCACGGAGATGTCCAGACTTTGAAGGGAACGGTCCAAAGTGCACTTACAGTAATCAGACACCGTTACAAACCCCACGATACGCCGTGTCCCAGTAAATCCGTGGGTACGAAGACTGCGACAGCCATGTCTATCTCTACATCAACTCGCAGCTGTGTGAACGCCTGTGCAGGAGAGCGCGAGTGCACGGTGCCGATAGATCTTCATTACTGACAGGGCCTACTTGTACGACGCGAAACCCACGTGGACTCAGGGCATCATGCATGGTTGATTAATTACACACTTGTCCAGAAAGTCTAAACAAAATATGAAGAATGTCTTACCACGATAGCTATGCACGTTCACTGAAAGACAGCGCACAGATAGCTTTGTTTTAATGTGAGGAGTGACTGGCAGAGGACAGCGGCGATATGTTGTGCTCCGCTGACCACGCACCACTTAAATTAGCCTGCCTAGTGTCAAACACGTCGAAAACTTTCAAAGGTTTTGCTCGCGATGGAAGTGAACTCCTGCTTGCCTCGTAAGTTGAACAAGATCGCAGGCTGAAAGCGCTGATTCGCCGATCCAGGAGGTTTAGCGAGCCGGCTCGATTTGCTGAGTTGTGCTGTCATCGGGTCTGTTGAAATGTTCCTTCGGCATGGGGCAGCCGCGTCTGGCGGTTGTTATTGAGCAAAAAGGCTAAATTGAAGATCATGACATAACGATAAGGATGGAGATGGAATCTTGAATAACGAGGCGTTAGTCTCATGTCCGCCGACGCTGTCCACCAGAGCAGAACGTTCACAGAAGATGCCCTGCAGTTTGCCTATAGCAGTGGGACTCGATCAGGCATTTGATTCCGACGAATGGATACTGGGGTCGTCTGAGGGTCCCAAAAAGTTTACTTCCGCAAACAGATGAGAGGGTGTCGCGCCAATTGATCTGACGGTCACCAAAGTAGCGTCACAGCTGGTCGTGCCTGGCAGAAAACAAAGGCGTGACGGACGCAGCGAAGTAACAAGTCACGCCTCACAGGCTCATCATCTCCTTTGACCCGCTCATCTTCATCTTTCTCTCTCCCCTTCTCAGACGACATCCTGAGGGCCTCAATTCCAGACTGCGTGTGCGGCCATGGGCAACTGCATGTCAAATTCAGAGCTGCGAGAGGGGAAGACGCGCTCGGACGAAATTGATAAACAGATCGAGGAGGACTCTAAGAAGTTCAAGCGCGAATGTAAGATTCTGCTACTTGGTGAGTCCTTTTGTTCTCTTCGTCGCCACTCAGTGCATTCGGAATGAGGATGCGTTCGAAACGGGCGGCGCATTTCTCTCAATCCATGTTCTGAATACCCCGACCGCCTACTTCGCTCCGCCCGTACCGGTCCCTTTCATCCGGCGCCTCCTGTGAACTAACTCCTTGCTTGTAGGCTCTGGCGAGTCAGGGAAATCGACTATCGTGAAGCAAATGAAGATCATTCATCAGAACGGGTACACGACTGAGGAACTCTTGGCCTTCCGCCCTCTAATATGGAAGAATCTCCTCGAGAGCGCGCACGCTGTAATCAATGCTCTCGCGAAGATCGGCCTGGAGCCAATCATGCCTTTGAACAAGGTATATTCTTCCCACCCCCTCTCCCCTATGTACCATAGCTCTGACGCTGTGGTTTGTAGGACAATCTCCAGCGGCTTCTGAACTACGAGCTCGCAGAGTCCGATCCCACCTTTTTCTTTAGCCCTGAAATGGCACATGACATCCAAGATCTCTGGCAAGACCCAATAATCGCCAAGATGATGGATCACTCGTCACAATTCTACCTTATGGATTCCGCATCATAGTGGGCTTTCTGCCTTCATGTTCGTCGCCGCGCCATTTTTCTCACACAGTATCGGCCCTTTAGTTTCTTCACAGAAGCCCACCGACTAGCAGCAAACAACTACGTACCAACACAGGAAGACGTCCTGCGAGCTCGAGCAAAGAGCACGGGGATCACCGAAACACGGTTTAATATGGGTACACTGTCGTGCGTTATTGCTCCAACTGGCGTTTAGTGTGTCATGCTCAAAGCTGCTCAGAATACACATGTTTGATGTGGGAGGACAGCGTTCAGAGCGCAAGAAGTGGATTCACTCGTTTGAGAGTGTCACCAGCATTATCTTCTGTACAGCATTGTCAGAGTACGATCAAGTCCTTTTGGAAGAGAAAAATCAGGTCCGTTGCTCGTTGCACGTGTATAGAACTCATGAGCACTAATACACATACCCCCATCAACCCTGTGATAATTTCTTTAGAATCGAATGGCGGAGTCCCTCGTCCTCTTCGATTCGGTCATCAACTCGAGATGGTTCCTTCGAACATCGATTATTTTGTTTTTGAATAAGATTGACGTCTTCAAGAATAAGCTACCGAAGGTCAGTGTTTGCGCCATTCATTTTCATCGTTCAATGCACTAAGCATTTGTTGATTAGGTGCCTCTGGAACGCTACTTCCCAGAGTACACAGGCGGAGCCGATGTGAATAAAGGCGCAAAGTACATTCTCTGGCGATTTATGCAGGCAAACCGGGCGCGATTGAGTGTTTACCCGCAGTGCGTATTCATTGCGTGGATTTCATCGCTCCACCACATTTTGTATCTGTCTTATGTCTATCGAATCCTGATATTTTGCTGTTATATAGTATAACGCAGGCTACCGATACCTCAAATATTCGGCTCGTGTTCGTCACTGTCAAGGAAACGATTCTTCAAAACGCTCTCAAAGAGTCCGGAATCCTTTGACGTGCTCATTCCTAATTTGGGTCAATCTGTGTCTCCCTACTGTGTCGTCGGTTCGATCTTGGACCTTACCCTTCATCTATGTTATCCCCTTCCTCTCACGACTATCCGCATTCTCTTGTCTCTAATTTTTCCTCCGCCTCGTTCTGTGACGCCTACGCGTTTGCTTTGTACCATCTCTCGGACCCATATTTCAATTCCCTCGGCTTGTCGACGTCTGATAGGAATCTTTTATCGTCTTGTCGTCGGTGAGTGTTCTTGGTGTGATCCGAACCTGCAATGGTTGACAGCCCTGAATTTCAGATCGTGTTATTCATTCACATTCATCTCCATCATCGCATATTCCCGTGTCCGTCATATCTCCAGTGTATACATTCATCACACCCCCTCCGGCGTCATCACAATTCTCAGAAACGTCTCGCCCCATCGATCTCGTCTCGCGTGTGCTTTTCCTTCCCGCTCTGTAGGGATGCCGAAGCCAAGGCATTGGCAACATCCATATATATCCACCTCCTATTATCGTGACCCGCGGCACCCTACTCTATCCACACCCTTCCCTCACAGCTGGTCTGCTCACTCCTTGTTTATCACTCTTTCTACTCGAGTTCCGGTCTTCAGCCGTAATCATCTCCTCTGTCCCCTTGAACTTGCCTTGCTTCAATCCACCCATACGCACACAGAAGCCGGTTTCGCAGCCCGCCATAGCGTCTAGGCGGATACGGAGACTTCGACGTGGACGTGGAAGCGACCCCCAAGCGCGCCGGATGCAATATGAGGGTATGGTTCTGTACAAGTCGGGGGATAGATGTTCACGCAGTGTGAATCATCTCGGAAAGGGGAAAGAAAGAGAAGAAAGAGAGAGCGACCTCATTATCGTAACTTATTGCTGGTATCCGGTATGATTTCCTCTATTTTTGTGAGCACAATGGATATGGCTGTACCGACAATAAATGTTTTCTCCCCATCTCGATCATCCAAAGATCAAAATGCAGCACCGAGTGTCAATGCATAGGAGAACCACACACCTGTCGAGAAGACTTCTCCAGCCTACCTTCCCCTAGCGCTTGACTGCGAGAGCAGGATGTTGGGCAATGGCCTCGAAAAGTCGGGAAGGTCGTACACGAGAGTCAACGGGTTCGCGAACGAGCAAGATGCAACTCAGTCCAGGGGCAGGCCTGGGCCTATCCGATGTGCATCGACTATCGACTACGAACAAACATTACGCTCTCATTCAAAAGGTGAATGATTGATGATCTTGTTTCCATAGGCCTCCCAATGTGATACAGCGAGACGCGTCGCCGTAGGGCACATCGCATTTCGCGCAATCACGCATCGAACATGTGACGTGTCTCTGCCTTCTGAAACACTGATCTCAATGTCTTATGCAGTATGTATCCTGTCTATCCCTTCTCTCAGCTGAGCTGAACGTCAGGTTCCTGGTTTACAGACAAAGAGTAGGTGGTGCCTAACGAGAGGTCAAAGGCGCGTTTTGCTATCAGACTCCGTGACGTTCTGTGTGCTTGAGAGAGTCAGAGAGATGGTCTAGTCGAGACGATAGAGCAGCATTGGCATTCGCATAGATGAGTTATCATATGGGTCATTCGTGGATACACAGGTTTTCTTATGATCCGCCTTTTTTTCTCCTGATACAATCTGGGCAAGGACGGCCGAAATCGGCAGCGTGTGAATCCAAAACTGATATCATGCTCACAGCTCCAGGCAGCTCCATGGCTGGCCTGCTGCTGGCCACACACAGCATGACACACTGTCAAAACCTCATGGACTTTGGTTCTCTATGTGACTTGGTTCTATAAATTGAATTTGGAAAGGCCTCTTTTGATGAACTTGTTGCAGATCGAACACGATGGCATTCATAAGGTAGATCGGCCCCAACAGTGATGACTTGAGAATCTCCGGACCGTACACAGGTCATTCATAGAGATCAAGACAGCTAACTATCCCAATGGAGGACAGTGGAGATGTAGCTAAGAATAGCGCATGACGGAGTGCGTGTCATCGTCGCGCGCTTTCCCACTCAAGCCTCAGCACGTCCGACATGCCTGAGCTACGTCATCGCTGGCCCCTAGTTGTCCTCGCCGAGTGATCAGGGGCCCGCTTGTTGCTCTTTCTCTCTGATTTTGTTTTCTGTCGCTGCTGTAGATCATCCACCGTTGTTGGCCGTCAAATGGGCTTCCTCAGACATCGAAAGCGCAACTCGTCCGACGTGGAGTCTGCCGCTGCCACATCCGACTCCTCGGCGGCGGAGAAGCCAGATCGTACGCACCCCGCCCAGATTCACTCGGCGCCAAGCTTACTCTCCTCATTCATAGCCTATGCGGATGGTGACGAGTACGAGCTCCTGCTAAGGTATGCCAACGAGCAGGCCGCGAAGCTTTCGCACAGCGGAGAAGACGACCGAGACGAAGAGGAGCCCGAATATCGTCGCCTCTGGTACGCACCGTGGAAAAAAGTCAAGAAACAGAGTCTCAAAGAAAAGAAGGTTTGGCCCGCCCTACGCGTTCTTGTTTCGAGATCAATCACTGACCCGACCAAGGTTCCCGAAGACTGGCTTCAAACGGACATGACACGAGGCCTGTCCGACACAGACGTAGACTCACACCGCCAAGGCTATGGATACAACGAGCTCTCCAGTCCACACGAGAATCAGTTCCTCAAGTTTGTCTCCTACTTCCGCGGGCCCATCCTCTACGTTATGGAAATCGCCGTCATTCTTTCTGCTGGTTTGCGCGATTGGATCGACTTTGGTGTCATCGTACGCTGCTCCTTTCTGTTTATTGATCGAGGTTCATCGTGATAGCGTCTTGGTCCACTGTGTAGATTGGGATCCTCTTCATGAATGCTGGCGTTGGATGGTACCAGGAAAAGTGTGTTTCACTTTTCTTCGCTCGGCGAGACGTCGATGTCTCTGATTTTCTTTCTTTTCAGGCAAGCAGGTGACATCGTCGCCCAGCTCAAAGCCGGTATCGCAATGCGAGCAACAGTCATTAGAAACGGGAAGCAAACCGAGATCGAGGCGCGTGAACTTGTCGCGGGAGATATCGTAAGGGCCTCTCGCCCCTGATGTAAGATTCAGCTCCTGACCCCTCTCAGGTCATCTTGGAGGAAGGAAGCACAATTCCCGCAGATGCCAAGGTATTTTTTCTTGCAACATGATATCGACGTTACGTGCACTGGTTCATTGTACTACAGATTTTGGCCAACTATGACGACAAAGATGGATCCAAGGTGCGTGTGATCACTTGCGCCAGCGACGGTAAGTGGCTGAATGCGACATACTATGGCCTTAGTCAAGAGCGGCGCGCGAACGAGTGGAAAAATCTGACCAGGAGCAGAAAGCCGATGGCAACGACGACGCCGCATCTAACGATGGCGACGGTGGAGGCGTTGACAAAGGACCCTCCCTGTGCTCCGTCGATCAAAGCGCCATCACTGGAGAGTCCCTAGCTGTGGAAAAATTTGCTGTTAGTATTGTGGTCCCAGAGTATCCGCTGGCTAACATCTCATAACCAACAGGGAGATGTTGCGTATTACACCTGCGGCGTCAAGAGAGGAAAGGTGCGCTTTCAGTGTCTGTCGTAAGTGTACTAAAGCGTTGAGTGTGCTCATATAGGTGTTGGCCGTCGTCACCTGCGCAGCACCCCAGTCATTCGTGGGCAAGACAGCGGCTCTAGTGACAAGTGCGCCTACTGTCGACGTTGTAGCACCGACGGACACTGACGAGCTACTTGATATCAGGCTCCCATGACGTTGGTCACTTCCAGATCGTTCTCGGCGGTATCGGAACTACGTTGCTCGTGCTTGTTATTGCGTTCATCTTTATTGTGTGGATCGGAGGATTTTTCAGGTAAAAATAATCTTTTTCGAGAGGAAAACGGTTTATTCGATACTCTCTACTGTGCAGGGGAATTGGTATAGCAACCCCCAAGGAGAATAGCTTGCTCGTCTACGCGTTGATTTTCTTCGTCAGTTGGCCCTTTGTGAATATTATCCGCTAGCTGAATTTCTTTCAATAGATTATCGGGGTGATTTCCTATCCATCCCTTGGCTATTAGCCCTCTGCTCATCCCCAAGTTGCCCCTATCCAGGTACCGGTCGGATTGCCATGTGTTACGACGACCACGATGTGCGTTCCCTTCCAACTTACGACTATCGACTTCATTATTGACGGTTTGTTCAGGGCCGTCGGAGCTGCATACCTCGCCCGCCGCAAAGCTATTGTCCAAAAGCTGACTGCCATCGAATCTTTGGCCGGTGCGCCCACCTGTATGACTGCTTCTCGAGCGCACACTAAATCGCCACTGGCCCAATATAGGTGTTGATATGCTCTGTTCAGACAAGACCGGGACGTTGACCGCGAACAAGCTGTCACTGAACACCCCTTACATCGCGCCGGATGTCGATCCTGCCTGGTTCATGACTGTCAGTATGATTCGCGCCTGGATCAGATCGAGCGTTGAGATAACCTGATATTCAATCCAGGTCGCGGTCCTCGCATCGTCACACAACATAAAGTCTCTTGATCCGATCGACAAGGTTACCATCATAGGCCTAAAGGTATCCATCTTCCTTTTCCTGATCATACCCGGAACAAACTATAGCGCTTCAATGTTGTTTGTCAGGATTTCCCAAAAGCACAAGAGAATCTTCGAGGCGGGTGGACAACGCATCAGTTCACACCTTTTGATCCGGTATCAAAACGCATCACTGCGGAGGTCGAACGAGATGGCAAGCGATACACATGCGCCAAGGGAGCTCCGAATGCGTCTGTTTCTTTGCTGTTCCGCTCTTAGCACATCTGATCTATCGAGCTTTTCACAGCATCCTGAAGCTTGCCAAATTTCCTCAATCCACTGTCACTCAATACAGGAGTACCGCTCAAGAATTTGCACAGCGCGGGTTTCGCAGCTTAGGTGTTGCGGTGAAGGAGGACGGGAAAGAATGGGAACTGCTCGGCATGTTGTGCATGTTTGATCCGCCCCGTTCAGATACAGCTGCCGTGAGTTTTGTTTTTACGGTAGCTTCTTTGGCCCAACTTGATGCTTCTTTTACAACAGACAATCCGCGAGGCTATAGACTTGGGTGTGGTGAGTCCTGGTACTGGTTGTCACCCGAATCAAGGCTAGACGATATTTCAGCACATCAAAATGCTCACCGGAGACGCTGTCGCCATCGCCATCGAAACTTGCAAACAATTATCGTTGGGAACTAACGTGTATGATTCGGAGCGTCTCATCGGAGGCGCTATGTCAGGCTCTGATGTCAGAGATTTCATTGAGGGTGCTGACGGGTTCGCTGAAGTATTCCCTGAGCACAAGTATCAGGTATACGATGCTGTGATCATTTGAATGCATTATGTTTTTAACTGGTTGAATTCGCAGGTCGTGTCTATGCTCCAGGAGCGAGGCCATCTCACAGCCATGACCGGAGACGTTCGTCACAGTCATTCATTCTGCTTTGTTTGTCTATGCTGATCACGATGCTTTCTTTCTCATCCGCAGGGCGTCAGTAAGTGTCCACAATGATTTCATAGGGAATTCGCCTTGATTTTATGCCTTATCAGACGACGCGCCTTCGTTGAAGAAGGCAGACTGCGGTATTGCTGTCGAGGGTGCTTCAGACGCTGCTCGTAGCGCTGCCGACGTGGTGTTCTTGGACGAAGGCCTCAGTACAATCATCACAAGCATTAAGGTCGCCCGACAGATCTTCCATCGTGAGAGGACCACCCTTTTTGATTTCAACATCTCGTCTGAGCATTCGTCGTAGGCATGAAGGCTTATATCATATACAGAATCGCACTTTGCATTCACCTCGAGGTCTATCTGGTAAATTCTAAGTACTCCCTAGTCATCAATATCTTGACGACTGGACATGACTAGATGCTTTCGATGCTCATTCTCAACGAGACCATCCGTGTCGACTTGATTGTATTCCTTGCTATATTTGCAGAGTATATACATTCAATATCTTGATACGCACATATTCACAGTCCTTTTACTCAGTGTTGCAACCATTGCCATCGCCTACGACAATGCTCCCTTCGAACGAATGCCAGTGGACTGGCAGCTTCCGAAAGTGTGGATTATCTCGACAATCATGGGTAAGCAGGCTTTGAAAATTGTTGAAAGCGAATGGCTGTTAGAGAATTGGTTTAGGTATTCTACTGGCTGCAGGCACATGGATCGTCCGCGGCACGCTATTTCTCAAGTCAGGAGGAATAGTTCAGAATTTCGGCAGGTAAGCTCTCCCCTTCCGCTCAACGCCTACAATCAATGAAGCTGGATCTGAATGCTTGATCAGTGTCCAGGAAGTGCTTTTCTTGGAAGTCGCATTGACGGAATCTTGGATCATCTTGATCACTCGTCTTTCGCAAGGACCGAACTCCGGACCGTTCGTTTGGCCTAGTTGGCAGTTACTCGCTGCTGTCTTTGGAGTTGATGTTCTGGCTACCATCTTTGCTTTATTCGGATGGATATCTGGCCCGGCTCCTCACAGTGGGTATGTTGTCCGAAGTTCGCTGGGCTCGATTCTGTGCTATAACTTTGCCGGATCATTATAGATGGACAAGCATTGTTGCCGTCGTTAGGATCTGGCTCTTTGCGTTTGGGGTCACCGTGGTCGTAGGAATTGCATGTGAGTAACATCTTAGGAATAGATGAAAGTACTTCAGCGAGCTCATCATCGACTTAGACCTTCTTTTGAACAAAATCAAGTGGCTTGATAATATAGGACGACGCAATGTAAGGACGTATTTTCACATGAGTCGGTTGATCTCACCCTTAATCCTCTTGCTCGTGATGCCCAATTTCAGCGGAGCTCCAAGAATACGAAACTGGAGAATTTCCTTACTGAGATGAGGCGGATGACACTTATTCACGAACGCGACTCGCACGGCGAAGACTTTTATAGATTTGGGGCTGCTTCAAGTGAACACGAGGATACTTCGAAGACGTCAAAGGCAAAAGACCAAGGTTCACACGACAAAGCAGCCAACGGGAAGACAAACGACAACGGGCAGCAAGATCAGAAGCAAGAGCCAAGCGATGGCAAGAAAAACCAGGAGGAGAATCGAGAGCCAGACAGCGGAAATGAGCAGCAGCTTTAGTTAGGTTGGATATAGGGGTCGTGGCGTGTATCTGCAGTTTCGATTTGTACCACTTTGTATTCATCTAGGACTTTGACATTCATCTAGGACTTACAGGATTAGAACCCAATGGTGATAGATGGGGATATGAGGAGGAATTGTATCCTTTGACGCGAGCCCCTTTGCATGTGGAGTCAATCATCTCGGCAGACGTGCAATACAACTGAAATTCACAATATTACTGAAACAACAAGCGTGATTAGACAGCAAACAAAAGATTGGAAAGGACACAGCAATGGCTATGGACATCTTCCTCTTCCTCTCACCCTTCTCCCCCTTCCTCGCTATCCCATGCATCAAGTCCTAATCCAAGCTCTCTTACGCTCGAGATGGCGATCAAGAGCGAATGATTCGGATCGAACATTGACAGCAGCTTACTGATATCTTCGAGGGCAAACTCCTCCATCTCTTCAATTAACGCCAGATCCTCCTTCTCGTCCTCGATCTCCGCTTGCGGTCGCGCAGTGCGCACCTTTCTTTTGTCGGCGATCGTCTGCAGCTGCCGCTTCGTCGCTTCGAGAACGCTGGCATGCAGCTCCGATGGAAGCGCAGAGGGACCGCCGAGGATGCGAAGGCAATCCACAATGCATTTGTAGAGAGAGGACAGGAACGATGCATCGCTCTCTGTCGAGATGCAGTGGATTAGCTGTGAAAATGTTGCAGACACCATCTGATTGGTGAGGGTGCCGCTATTTTTGCCACAGGCGATCAACATTGGAAGAATCCTGTCAAGGCATGATCAGCATATTCTTAAGAACAGCACACATTGACTTACATGGCGCAAGCTTCCCGTACGCCATCGTGCAGATAGAAGCGAAGCGACGGCAAGACCAGCTCCAGGCTTTGAGATAGATAAGGAGAGAATTGAGAGCCGAGAGTCGAGCAGTAGATCACCAGAGTCTCAAACGCCTGGCACTTCTCATCAATCGCAGATGTCCGTACACCGACTTGCTGTCCATCCATCGTGATCGTTTCCCATCCTTCCTTGTCTTCGGGCACTTCATCATCATCTGTTCACAGATCATTCAGATGCTCCGAAACGCGGATGAAGTTATAGGAGGAACGGACCATAGATAGATACATCAGCCTTAACGCTTGCCGCGCGCAGCAAAGGAGGCATTACAGCTGGGAGGTAGGGCTCAAATTCGGGTCCCATGGCCTGGCATACCTTTGCCCAGGTTGCAATCAGGTAGTGCGGAAGCATCGTGTCGCTTGGATCCACAGGGCTGTCTGTAACGTTCAACGTCGTCAGAAAGATCTCTCCGAATAGAAAATAACGCACTTTGTATTCGAACAAGGAGCTCGACGAAGGTGTTTGCATCGCCGCGGAACACATCGCGGCCTACAGCGATGGCTGGATCCCTGTGGAATGAGACGAGAATACGTATACGCTGACTGGGAAGACAAACCGATTAATCCAGCGCATTCCATTGCCTTTACTCTTAACTTCCGGTACTCCGTTGTGCTCGCGTTTCGGAGAACGTTAAGCAACAGAGGCATAATTGAAGTATAATGCTGCGTGATGGTCCGTCATCACTATAGGAAAAATTCAAAGAGTCAGAAGCACTCACTTTAGCGAACGTCGTCTCGCTTGCGTCCGCCACCATAGCCAGTGTCGTGATTGCTTGTTCCTGCACATAACGTTTCACCTGTCTACCACTGTCGGTCGCAGGGTTCAATAATTTCAACAGACGCTCGACGATAGGGTCCAGGTATGGTATGAGAGTATCCCGTTCGACACCTTCGCAAAAGTTAATGAGGGCAGCTGCCGCATGGGCGTGTACCCTATTATTGTCGTCATTAATATGAGCTGTTGCCCAGAAAAGCGAAATATAGGGACGCCGTAATTACCTCGCTTCAGGCGCTTCGAGTGTAGGTATAAGGGCAGAAAATAGCTGTCGATGGTATTGCTCTTGTATAATTTCCTATATATAACAGAACATGAGAGAATGCTCTACGCCGGGACAGTGATCGTTACCTCTAAATCGGTACATAGCTGCCCGCTGCATCTGCCTTTAGAAATCAGATGCGCGGAGGAACGAAGGACACTCACACGCATTGGCACGCAGCATAACGTACCCGCGGATATGCATCATTAAATAATGGGATAATGAGTCTGAAGCAGATGAGCATTAAACCAAGATAAACGAATGCATGTGACCTACTCAACAACTTTGCCTAACTCGTTTTGCATGACCTTGATACATGTCAGGACGTGATCTCCAAAAGATTCCGGAGCGAAGACTTACCTTGCTCGTACCCTCACCGACAGCTGCGATGGCCATCAAGCCGGCATGGCGAAGTCTCCAATCATGCGATGCCAGCATCCCGGGTATGTGCTGAAAGGCGGCGGGCAAGACAGCCTTTCCTCCAAGCGCACATGCTAGGCGGTCAAGAGATTGCTCGTAAACGTGGGGATATGTATCATCCGTGGGATCTTCAGCCGGCTGCACGAAATCGCTCGCGTGTGAACTTTTGTTGAGCAGTCAGAGTATGAGGAGAAGACCTACATCGGCCTCCAACCACACCTCCAACTCGTCCTCCCTTAACTCTCCCATCCCACCTAAACATCCTCTCACAACAGCTGTTACCCAGCCTTCCACTCGTCGGACCATTCCTGGCTTGGCCTCACTCAAGCTGATCATGAACTCCAGCGCAGCCTTCCTTACCTCCTCGGCCTCTTCATCCAGGTCATCGACATCGTGTTCCTTCTCCTTCCCGTTTCCTACAACCGGCGGAAAGGTGAATGCCGACTGAGGGCTCGGGAATGGACGTGCGACGGTAGGCGTGGGGCCGGGATCGGCAGAGGGCAGTATGAGAGCAGGGAGGAAACGAAGAAGTGCGGGTAGGTGTGAGGCAAATAGTTGAGGAGATGAGGTAGTAAGAGGCGTGAGGGTACTGAGGAATCTTGGGAGCTGCGAGTGCGGAAGTGCTGGTAAGGTGTCTAGCATGGGGTACATAAGCGAGAGGGATTGTGCAATTTGATGCAAGTCGGACGAGGACAGATAAGACACAGACGCTCGCAAAGCAGCGTGCCGAACCTGAATTCGCGAAAAAGATAAATGCGTGATAGAGGACAGGGAATAAAGGGAGCAAAGCCAGATATGTGTGCATGCTGAATGGTATGCCATAGACGCCGGTGCGCCCAAGGGACACTGCACCTGTAATCTGTGAACGCGGACGTACCTCGACACTCTGCGGATCTTGAAGACCCTTCTGTAGTAGAATTAGGACTGATTCCGTCTGAAGGTCGATGATGAGATTGGGACACCCGGCGAAGACACGGAAAGCGCTTTCTCGGGCGATCGAATCGGCGCTTTGAGTCATGGCAAACGCCTGGGCTTGGAGAGCGTGCCATGGTCTACCACGAGTCATAGAGTTGTTGGAAATGTCACAGATGGTGTCGACGGCTTTGCGGCGAACGACTTCAGATGGCTCATGAGAAAGGGAGTGAAGGAGGAGACGCTCGAGGGTGGCGAGGGTCTGTACGGAGAGATGATCGTAGAGAGTCATGGAACCGCTTTTAGTTGTTTGCGTGGGGGCAGGGCGGAAGAGGAGTCGGCGAAGGAGAACTAAGGAGAAGGAGCGCATCTGAAAGCGTGATCAGCGAGCACTAACGATATTAGGACAGCTGTCCTTACCACCTCGGTGTCGGCAGATGTAGCAAACTCAGTCAGAGCAAGAAGATACACCTCTGGCGTCTGGGAGAGGCGTTCGTTTACGGCTCGCTCAGCACTGTACCGCGGAATGAAGATTGGCTACGGCGAGGATAAAAGAGGACTGGAGGCGTACCTGGAACGAATCTCGTTGTCACCCAGGACAAGATTGGAAAGAATCTGTGTGAGCTCGGCAACGACCTCTGCTGGAACGACGGGCTCCATGGCTCAGATGGACGACGCCGCGGTGGACGATGGCGAGCAGACGAGGCGGGGCTCTTGATTTCTGAGGATGATCTTGAGCGTCTATTTTCCCGATTCGGCGTTGACTGTTTGTTCGGGACAAATACCGGGCAAACGCGCGTGCTCGACATCATTCCAGCGCAACCTCTCTCTCCTCCTCACCCTCGCAATGTACGCCTCTCTCGTCCGTCGTCAACTCGGCGGCCTTGTGCCCCCCAAAATCGCCTCTCCATCTATCCTTGTGCGTATCTCTTCTCTCTCCGCCGAGTTTCGTCTCACGACGTGCGCTCGATAGTCTGCTGGCCAGGGTGCCGACCTCGCTCCCCTCGTCAACTTCTACTCGAAGCTTCCCAAAGGCCCAGCTGCTGCACCTGCTACCCGTGGTATCAAGGCTCGCTACTTCGATGGAAAGAACGCGTCGGCCGCTCCCATCGTTGTCGCGATCGCCGCAATTTTCGGCCTGGGCTACACCATTGACTACCAGAGTGCGTCCTCTATCCGTCTTCCATATTCGCTTGCTCTTAGCTCACGCATTTGATCGATGTCTTCCTCCTGGAACGCAGCGCACTTGAGTGAGTGTTTTTTACTCCGTTCTTGCTCCGTTCTTGCTCACATCATCAATCTCAACTTTCTTTTCAGAGCACCACAAGAACCATCCCCACTAGACGACGGTCTTTGGAAAGCGAGAGGAGGTTTCTTTGTGTTGTATTCACTTGAATATCCATGGGCTTTTTCTTCACGTGTGCATGAATGTGTCATTCTAGACATCATCAACAATGTGAGAGCGGCTGCATGGCGACGATAGTCTGAATCGACGTACATCGCTCCCGCTGATCTACTATCCGCGCTGCAGGACAGTCGAGCATGAGCTGGCTCGCCTTCGTCACTCGACAGGCTCATGTCACATACCTTTTTGCACGAGCTTTGTCGACCTCGAACCTGCGGAACCAATCATTTAAGGTTCATACACTGCTATCTACGCACTCCTTATTTTTTATATAGGATGCTACTGCTGTGTGTGGAGCGACCGTCAAGCCTGCCGTCCCCATAAGTTTACTTGCCGCCGCAGTCTGACACTTTCAACGCGGCGTCCCTCCCCACAATCCATCTTTCGTCCCCGTCCTCCAGTGCCACGTGAAACTCGTCCTTCAGAACTCTCACTCTCGCCACTTCACTTACAAGTTCTTGTACATCAAATCTCTTATCTCCGATTCTCTTGCTCACCGTCGTCCCGCCTTCACCTAGAACCCACCTCCCAGTCCACCTAGTCCCTTTGGCGCTTTCTCTTCCAGCCGCTCGCAATTCTCTGTCCTGATTTTCGTCGAAGATTGGTAAGTCGTGGATGTCGTCGATCGTCACTTCGAACATGCGCATGCATACGATTGTGCTTTGGAAGAGCGAGGGGCGGGTTGATACCTCAAATGACGCAGCTTCAATGTCTGTCTGAAAAAACTCAGCCTCGGAGAACGTGTACAACGTCGTCCATTCCGTCTCAGGTGATCGAAGCGGCGTGTGGGTGACTTGCATGTGCCAATCCCGCGATGGCGCTCGCCCCGATCCTTCGCGCGTCTCTATCGAACTTGTCTAGCTCTGCCCGCACAATTCAGAGAAAGGGGTGTTACCGAGACTGCTGGTCGGATACCCTACTCTGACCATCCTATGCCTTTGGTTATAAGAGGTGGTAGGTGGATAGTAGGTGAGGCGAAAAAAATCCGAGATGTTGGGTAGGTGAGAGGCCAGGTGAGAGGCTGGGTGAGAGGCCAGGTGAGGGGGCAGGTGAGAGGCCAGGTGAGAGGCCAGGTAAGGAGGCAGGTGAGAGGCCAGGTGAGAGGCTAGGTAAGGAGGCAGGCAAGAAGGCAGGCGAGATGCCAGGTGGGAGGTACATTTTAGACGTTGCACAGTCGTCACAGACAAACAGGGTACATCTGAGACGTCGCGCAGTCGTCATAGACGGCCTGTGTGCACCACAGACAAGGGGGGGACGTCTCAGACGTCGTGCAGTGGTCACAGACGTACAGGGTACGTCTGAGACGTTGTACAGTCGTCAGAGACGTACAGGGTACGTCTGAGAACTCGCATAGTCGTCATAGACGGCCTGTGTGCACCACAGACAAAGGGGGGGACGTCTCAGACGTCGTGCGGTCGTCAGAGACGTACAGGGTACGTCTGAGACGTCGTGCAGTCGTCACAGACGTACAGGGTAAGTCTGAGACGTCGCGCAGTTGTCAGAGACGTACAGGGTACGTCTGAGAACTCGCACAGCCGTCATAGACGGCCTGTGTGCACCACAGACAAGGGGGGACGTCTGAGACTTCGTGCAGTCGTCACAGACGTACAGGGTACGTCTGAGACGTCGCGCAGTCGTCAGAGACGTACAGGGTACGTCTGAGACGTTGTACAGTCGTCACAGACGTACAGGGTACGTCTGAGAACTCGCATAGTCGTCATAGACGGCCTGTGTGCACCACAGACAAAGGGGGGACGTCTCAGACGTCGCGCGGTCGTCAGAGACGTACAGGGTACGTCTGAGACGTCGTGCAGTCGTCACAGACGTACAGGGTACGTCTGAGACGTCGCACAGTCGTCAGAGACGTACAGGGTACGTCTGAGACGTCGCACAGTCGTCACAGACGTACAGGGTACGTCTGAGAACTCGCATAGTCGTCATAGACGGCCTGTGTGCACCACAGACAAGGGGGGGACGTCTGAGACGTCGTGCAGTCGTCACAGACGTACAGGGTACGTCTGAGAACTCACGCAGTCGTCATAGACGGCCTGTGTGTACCACAAACAAAAGGGCGACGTCTGAGACGTCGCGCAGTCATCACAGACGTACAGGGTACGTCTGAGACGTCGCACAGTCGTCACAGACGTACAGGGTAAGTCTGAGACATCGTGTAGTCGTCACAGACGTACAGGGTACATCTGGGAACTCATGCAGTCGTCATAGACAGCCTGTGTGCACCACAGACAAAGGGGGGACATCTGAGACGTCGCGCAGTCTTCACAGACGTACAGGGTACGTCTGAGAACTCACGCAGTCGTCATAGACGGCCTGTGTGTACCACAGACAAAAGGGGGACGTCTGAGACGTCGCGCAGTCATCACAGACGTACAGGGTACGTCTGAGACGTCGCACAGTCGTCACAGACGTACAGGGTAAGTCTGAGACATCGTGTAGTCGTCACAGACGTACAGGGTACATCTGGGAACTCATGCAGTCGTCATAGACAGCCTGTGTGCACCACAGACAAAGGGGGGACGTCTGAGACGTCGCGCAGTCTTCACAGACGTACAGGGTACGTCTGAGAACTCACGCAGTCGTCATAGACGGCCTGTGTGTACCACAGACAAAAGGGGGACGTCTGAGACGTCGCGCAGTCATCACAGACGTACAGGGTACGTCTGAGACGTCGCACAGTCGTCACAGACGTACAGGGTACGTCTGAGAACTCGCATAGTCGTCATAGACGGCCTGTGTGCACCACAGACAGGGGGGGGACGTCTGAGACGTCGTGCAGTCGTCACAGACGTACAGGGTACGTCTGAGACGTCGTGCAGTCGTCACAGACGTACAGGGTAAGTCTGAGACGTCGCGCAGTCGTCACAGACGTACAGGGTACGTCTGAGACGTTGTACAGTCGTCAGAGACGTACAGGGTACGTCTGAGAACTCGCACAGTCGTCATAGACGGCCTGTGTGCACCACAGACAAGGGGGACGTCTGAGACTTCGTGCAGTTGTCAGAAACGTACAGGGTAAGTCTGAGACGTCGCGTAGTCGTCACAGACGTACAGGGTACGTCTGAGATGTCGCGCAGTTGTCATAGACGGCCTGTGTGCACCACAGACAAGGGGGGGACGTCTGAGACGTCGCGCAGTCGTCACAGACGTACAGGGTACGTCTGAGACGTTGTACAGTCGTCACAGACGTACAGGGTACGTCTGAGACGTCGCACAGTCATCACAGATCGCCTGTGTGCACCACAGACAAAGGAGGGACGTCTCAGACGTCGCACAGCTGTCGCAGATGAACAGTGTGCATCCTAGACAAGATGCGAGGTCTCAGCTGTTGTGCAGCCATCACAGGCTACCTGTGTGCAGCCCAGACAAGGATGAGACATCTCAGACGTCGGGCAATGGTTGCAGGCAGCCTGCACACATCCCATACCGGACTAGGACGTCACAGACAACTAGCAGGTGTCTGAGACGAGATGCGACATCACAGACGACTAGGAGTCATCTGAGACAAGACGCGGCATCTCAGACGACTCGTAGTCATCTGAGGCAAGCCCTATGCTAAGGTTAGCCGTTCTAGGCAGGACACGACGTCAGTGACGTCGGGCAGCTGTCGTAGGCAGACTGCATGCATTCCATACTAGAGTAGGACCTCCTAGACAACTAGCAGTTGTCTGAGACGAGACGCGACGTCACAGACGACTAAGAGTCATCTGAGACGAGATGCAACATCTCCGACGACTCGCAGTCATCTGAGGCAAGCCCTATGCTAAGGTTAGCCGTCCTAGGCAGGACACGACGTCAGTGACGTCGGGCAGCTGTTGCAGGCAGATTGCATGCATCCTATACCAGAGTAGGACCTCCTAGACAACTAGCAGTTGTCTGAGATGAGACGCGACGTCACAGACGACTAAGAGTCATCTGAGACGAGACGCAACATCTCAGACGACTCGCAGTCATCTGAGGCAAGCCCTATGCTAAGGTTAGCCGTCCTAGGCAGGACACGACGTCAGTGACGCCGGGCAGCTGTTGCAGGCAGGACGCGACGTCAGTGACGCCGGGCAGTGGTTGCAGGCAGCCTGCACACATCCAATACTGAACTAGGACATCATAGGTGACTAGCAGTTGTCTGAGACGAGACGCGATGTCACAGACAACTAGGAGTCATCTCAGACAAGACGTGACATCTCAGATGACTCGCAGGGGATGTAGACAACAGGCGGGTGACATACTGTATGGACAACACTCAAGCGACATAGACGACACAGGCAATGCATGTGCTTAGCTCGACAGCCATCCGACCTCAGTGCCCTGGTCGAACTCATCGGTACATCTGGCATGTCTACAGTGCCGTGCTTTAATCGTCTGTATCGTCTGCATCGTCTGAGTGGTGTGTGCTAAAGAAGACAAACAATGAGGGGTGACAGGGCTTAGCGTCGAGGGCGGAAACATTGAGGGCTGAGTGATCATCGGGATGCCACAGTTGAGACATTCGCGTGGGTCGTACAAGCAAGCGAGGATGGCATTGAGCGAGTTGAGCAGGAGAGCTGGCATGGCACCAACCAGGTCGAGACAGAGGGCAGGTGTGTGTTGCATCGATGGTGGTAACGTGCAAAGTCTATAGTTGAGAATCGAGGAAGTTAATATGGTCGAACAGGCAGAGCGGGAGTGGTGTCGAATAGGTCGGGAGGGGGAAGCGGGAGAGTGGGAGTGGTGGCGAGGGAACGTGGATCACGTTGACGGTGGGAATGTGCAGGGACCTAGGAGTATTACTGACCAATTTGAGTCCACCGATATCCGAAACTACTGTGTTGCCAATTTAGTGCAGCTATAAATACGGAAAAATATGGCCTGTAATCCTCATACCATGATGCAACTTTGAGGCCCAGAAACTGTGAGATTGAATCAGGGATTTAATAGATATGGATTTAAACAGTCTACCCCTAAAACCAGACTGTGCTTCACACAGTCTGGGTTTTGGGAACCAAATTTGAAATTCAACACAATTCTGTCTGATTCAATAAATACAAAAGCTACTCAAGATGACATTCTGAATGTTTCATTAGTAGACCTGGAGTATTGAAGATGTTACAGGCAAAATACAGAATCATAGGAAAAACACAAAAAATGTGTCTTCAGTCCCCAATTGCCATTCGATTTCCATCGAAAAAGAAATGAAATGCTCCTACATACAGTGCCTTGCAAATGATACCACAAGTGTACCATTTGGATGAGGGGATTCGGAGATATGGAATTGTTTGTGATGTTGAGGTATTCTGCAACCCGGAGACACAGTTTAGTCAGCATCGGGCAAGAGCCGGCACACAGTCGGGAGATTGCGGGCACACAGTCGTCACACTGTTGTCACTTCACGCACAGTCTCTCTGTTGCGCCACACAGTCCGGCCGAGGCCGCACACAGTCCTGATTTTGGTGCTGTTTCTGCGCCACACAGTCCGGATTCTCGGTGACAGTCCGAGATTTGGCCCTAAGGTCGCGCCACACAGTCCGGCCGTGCCGCACACAGTTCATTGATTGTTGCGCCACACAGTCCGACTGTGTCGGCACACAGTGCCCTCTAACGTCTCGTGATCAAGATCGCGCCCACGCCGCCGTCACCCACACCAGTCGTACAACTCCGAGCATCTTTGAACATCGAGCGCAAGAAGTTTGTCCTTTTCCTCAATTGACACTACATCGACGTATCGACACCGTTTTTTCAGAGCACTTCTTGAAGGATATGTGAGTCCTTTCTTCTGAACAGCCTCCCTCCGCGTGTTTTCGACGATGCAAGTGGACCATGGACCTCTTCCGAGGCCTCGAGACGACGCGCGTCGTCAAGAGTATCTTACTGTGCTACCGTTTTCTCTTTCTTTTCTAGCTGCAGCTGTAACCCTTCCTTCACAGATTTTCAGACTTCTCGCATTCTCTATCAACTCCTCTGCGTTCACGCTCTGCCACATCCCATACTTCGAGCACGCGCGCGACCGCTGCGCTGTCGCGTCCAGCATCCTGCACCGTCCTCAATCAACCTTCTCTCGACATGTTGACATGTTCTCTCAGAACATGCCAGGAAAATTTTGTGAGTTAGTTATTTCTTCTTCCCAACCCCTTCCTCCGCACGCTCTCGATGATGCCGGCAGATAATAGGCCTCCGCCAAGGCCGAAAGCATGCATCGCTGAGAGCGTGTGATTATACTAACTTTTCCTCTTATCTTTCTACTGTTAGCTGCCTTCCATTCTCGTCGTCTGCATCCACCCTCCGCTCTCTGCACTCCTCTCATTCCTCCGCGCGCCATCGCTCCCGCCGCACATACAGTCTGCGCCCGTGCACGGAGGAACCCCAGCATCATGCAACTTGCGCTTGAGTGTGCCGACAAAGGGCAAGGATAAGCTATCAGTAGAGAGATGAGCTGGGAAAGGGAAGGCTGAGCGTTAAAGGTATGTCCCTCTGATTCTTTTCTTTTCGCCAGCCCTTCCTCCGACCCGACTTCCCTCGACCCCTTCAAGCGTTGAAGCTTCCACCATCGACACCACACACACTCGCCTGCTCGACCCCCTCGACCTCTTCCACCCTCGACCCCTAATACCTGCTGCACCCACACCTACCCTCAGCGCCTGCTACCCAGGCCCATGGTTGCCTCTCAATCTGCTCAAGGTTTCCGCCACCGAGTGCCCTCAACCACCACCTACTGCACCACGATACGACCACGGCGCGCCGACTTCTCGACCGCTGCGTCAGCGAAGCTCGATCTTGAAGACTCCACGGCGGACGACCCACGACATTCAGAGCTCTACGGTAGACGAGTCGCGCATGGGGCAGAAACGGCCACGTGCTGTCTGCGGCAGCCAGGCTCCCCATAGCCCAAATTCGCCGAAGGTGAATTTGGGCTTTGTGGGGAGCCTGGCTGCCGCAGACAGCACGCGGCCGCCGGCTTCGCCGGCAACCGTCCCCACCTTTGTCTCCCCTCTTTCTCCTGTCCTTGACACTGGCCTCCGACACCACATACGGAGTACTGACGATCAGCTACTCGACCAGATCCAGCTTCCAATTGCACTTGTCTCCTCGACTCACAGTGACAGTACACGAGCTCGCGCTACAAGAGTCGGACCGGGACACGCTCGTCAACTCGTCGTGTCAGGAGTTCTTCAACCACATGCGCAAGGTCGGTGTCCTGCTGCTTGTTCGTGTGTGACGATTCCCAGCGCTGAGCCAGGACGTCGCGCAGGAGAACGTGAAGGAGGCGATCCACGACATCATGACCCGGCAGGAGGCACTCGTGCGGCAGCTTCCCCAGTCCAGGTTCACAAAGAGGCGCTTTGAGCAGGTCATCCTGCACTGGGAGATGGACACCGCGCCCGAGCTCCAAAAAGAGGTTAAGCCGCCCGCACCTCAGCAAGGCTTCTCTTGTGCTCACCATCCGCGCTCACACTCACACTGACGCACAAACGCGCGCATAGCTCTCGCTCAGCCGTTCGAGCTCGGCCGTTAGGAGACCGAAGGGGAGTCGTTCTTCAACGCGGGCGAGGATGACGACGAGGATGGCTTGCCGCCGCTCCCCAGCACGCCGCTGCTCACGCGTCACCTGTTCGCGGCCAGAACCGTAAGCGCCAGCGCGTGCCCAGCGTGTCGATGCCCCCGCTCTGCATGCCAAGCATCCACCTCCCACGCGCGCCGCTCATCGGCAGCATCATCGACTACCACGAGGACGACGACGAGCGCGAGCTTGCGCTCGACCTCACCCTCGACCTTGACCGCCGCCTCACACCCCTCAGCCCTCACAGTGGCGACGCGGAGGCGGGCGCGGACGCCGTGCACGCCGTCGCGACCTTGCTGACCCCCGACGTGCCTCCGACGCTGCGCCTCTCATCAACTGATGGCGTGCGCCAAGCGCGGGCGCACGCCCGACGCTGACGATGCCGGCGGTGGCGGCAGCGAGCAGCCGGACACGGACGGTAGCAGTGGCGGTGGTGGGGTTCATACCGCCCTCACCCTTGCGCGCACGCGCGTCCCTCAATGCCACGCAAGATATCCCCTTGTTCTCCATCCCTTGTCCAGCGTCACTGGTGAGACCCCACCGTCTCAACAGTCACCGTTCCTACACCGTCGCCGAACCTCCAACTCCCCGCTTCCGCTGCACTTGCGCTCCGCGCCCGCGCACAGTCCACGCAGTATCTCGTCCGACTTGAGCAAGCACCATCGGCGGAAAGAGTCGGTGACCTCTTGGGGCCGATCGCGTTCGCACTTGGCCAAGTCAAACGAAGACGACGGTGGGCGCGGGAGCCGCCAGAGGGCGCGACGCTGCTCGATGATAGGCGCCAGTTGGTATCCACATGCGTGCGTGCCTTGGCCGCAGGACGAATTGGACTCGGACGTGCGCCATGCAAGCGACGATGCGCGGATCCTATCTTTGAAGCACTATCCATCACCCCAGAGTCGTCGATCTGGAAGGCATCGACGGGGTCCACGACGACGATGACGACGGAAGATGACGCCGCGCATGCCTCGTCTGCCGCCGCTGCCGCCGCCGATCTGAAGGGTGCACACCTGGTGCCGGTGAGCTTTGTTCTCTGCGTTTTCGTGCGTTCGCTCACGGCACTGTGTCGAGAGCGGTGGGCGTGCTCATACACAGGGTCGCTGCCTTGGTGGTGCGTGTCAAAGACTCAAAGGAGAATAGATGCGGGGCATTTCTCACGATCCTTTTCTATGTTTCAGTCCCTGCGCTCGTCTGGCTTAGCGGAGATTTTATCCTTCCTTTTTCCAATCTCATTTTCCTCGTTGCTGTGCCGCCTGCTTTGTCGCTGTGTGCGTCTCATTTACTTCTCGCTCGTATTCCTTTGTATCTGTTTGTTAGTGAATAGTTTCGTCTGCACATTATGCCTCCTGCCACCCTCCTGGCGTCTATTGCCTCTTCTCGTCGCGTGCCGTTTCTTCTCCCTCGTCGATCCCACGCATGGTCATCCCTACGATCCCACGCAAAATTGTTACTTCGTTGTGCCCTCGTCCATCATTCCTCGTCCTGTGTCGCCGCTGAGACCCCGCCGTCCCTACATAGTTGTCGTCCGTACACGCGCTCACTCCCGCCACACATACACTCCGCGACCGCGCACAGAGCATCGTGAGCGTTACGCAAATCGTGCTTGAGCGTGTTGACGAGGAGGGTGAGGAGCGGCTAGCGGCGGAAAGACAAGCCAAGAGGAGGGAGGCCAAGCACTACAAAGGTATGTATCTACAATTCTATCCTTTCCACCAGCCCCTCTTTCGACCTCGACCCCTTCGACCCCTTCGAGCGTTGACACTCCCGTCCTCGACGCCACAGACGCTCTCTCGCTCGACTCCCCTAACCCTCTTCAGCCCTCAACCCTCGACCCTAACCGTACCCGTACCCATACTTGCCTGCGGCGCCCGCTACCAAGTCCTACCCCCGCCTCCCCTCAACCCCATCGACCCTCGACCCTCGATGCTCCCGCAACGCAGTGCCCTCAAAATCCTCAAACGTCGAGAGTTGAGGGTCTAGCTTCCTGCCGCCCAGTGCCCTCGACGGTGTCCGCAGCGTGGGAGTCCCGCTCCGCCTCCACGTGTGCGCTGGCCCGAGCCGCGCAAAGCATCGCGGCCGTTTGAACGTCGATGCAGAGGAAGAGCTTCAGCCGGCGGGAGAGGTTAACCTAACCACAGAGCCAAAATGTGCCGCGGCACATTTTGGCTCTGTGACGCTCGACGCTGCCCTACACCGCGCGCCGCCGCCGGCGCATTCTACGTACGTCGACGACCGCTTCTCCCACTAAGGCCACTCTCATTCCCTTTCCTTGACAACCCTCGTCGACTCTCGTTCCGTCCGTCATTCTGCCTCTAACCAGTGTTTTTCAGGAACGTCACGCCTTCGCCACTGTCAACATGGACGAGAGCCTCGTATCTGCGAGAGTCAGCGACGCGCATAGCTCGCACGTACAAAGGTTTGGTTAGGTCATTTGTCGGAGGACCAAGGACATGAAACGGCGGCGGGCTGTCCAGGGCAACCAGTCGCGCCACGCAGCGTGAAAGTGCCGCGGCACTTTCACGCTGCGTGGCGCGACTGGTTGCCCTGGACAGCCCGCCGCCGCCGGCTTCGCTGGCGCTGCCCCTCCCCACTATACCTCCCTTTCCCCGCTTTCTCACCGTAATCTCACCGCCAAAATGTGCCGCGCGGCACATTTGGGGTGTGATGCGCGACACGCTGCCCTACACAGCGCGCCGCCGCCGGCTTCGCCGGCTACACCATCCACTACCTCCCCTCACCTTCGTACTGTCCCCGACGACGACTCTTCCGCCAGCCCTCCGTGGCACTTTCACGCCGCGTGGTACGTCAGAGATGCCCGCGGTTGACCACTTTCCAGCGGACTGAGTGCGCAGAGTGTAAAAATGACGGCGCGCTGTGTGGGGCAGGCTTTCGCACCTCACCGCCAAAATGTGCCGCGAGGCACATTTTGGCGGTGAGGTGCGAAAGCCTGCCCCACACAGCGCGCCGCCGGCGGCACCTCATTATACTTAACTTCTCATCTACCTCTGTTTTGCTTCTTCGTTGTATAAAATCTAGTCTAGCTGTTCTACATCTCTTAAGTAAAGCTTGCGAGTTAAATTAGTTAAACTAAGTGCCTCTGTACATGTAGAGAAGGTCCTCGTTTCGCGCGTCATCTGATGTCACGCGTCAGGTTGATCTTCGCTTCGTCGCTCGTCTATCTCCTCTCGCAACTACATGTCTCCCCTCATTTTCCAAGGCATTCGTAGGTTCTCTCCTCCTCCATGCACACTCTCGTGCTCAAGGACAATCAGGCGCGTTATTTAGTAAGAACGTCGATCATGAACTCATTGAAGAATATGGTAAGCATGTCGGGTCATCCATTCTCTGTACTCAACTCTGGTGCAGTGTACGAGGGCGGATCTGCCGTCGACGCCTTGATGCCGGCCGACATCTTTGTATGCAGTTCAATGCGAGACATTGACTTTGTAACCAGGTATGTAACTGATCCCTCTTATCAAATGAAGCAACTCAGCTGCTCGATAACATACCAGGTGGTACGACAAGACACCTCGGGTAGGTTACTATCATGTATTTCTATTTATTGACTTACAGTTTTTTCAGGTTGTCGTTGCTCGATACATTTTCGACTGCATTCATGCTCAATGCCGGCTCACTGCTGATAATTATTCTGTCGGAGGTAAGTGTTGTCTCCGAAAGCAACCGGACAGGCTCACACTTTATCTAGTGGATAATCATGGACACATTCGTGTCGCGAATGCCTTGATGGTCATTGCACCGACGCAGTCCGTCTCGCATGCACCGACGCATAAGGCGATCACCCCCCAGCCTCCTCTTCCTGCCATCCGCTTTGTCGACTTGCGCGCAAAACTCCGGGCTTCAAACACAAACCATAAATCACTTCCAACACCGCCGCAGTCTCGTAATGTGAGCTTAAATTCAAACCATGATCTGTCCAGCGACGGGAACGACGTCGGAGGTAAAAGAGGCCGTTCCGATGCTACACAACAGTATGGCTTTTCCCTCAAACTCACATTTCTGCTCGTTTACAAGAGTGCCGTCAGTGATGTTACAGTGAAAAGGGCACGACAAAAATAATCGATTGATGTATATTTCAGTGAGACGAACATGTAACTACAGTCTCAGCCATTTCATGGCTTACGCTTCGTATACAATGACTCAATGTTGTTTAAGATGCCTGGGGGCTAAGCCACCTGCCCTTTCGGGATATCTCAGCCACAGCGAGTAGCTAAGCCACCTGCCCTTTCGGGATGTCTCAGCCACACCTCAGCCACAGCTCGTAAATGGTTGGACTTGCCTTATTTGGGTGGCAAACTCACCCTAAAGTCTCGTGATTCTTATATCTCACGCGTTTGTCTCACGCCTCTCTCTCTCGCTCTACATCCATCCCCTTGGTACATGTCCATTTCTTGGGCATTAGATTATTGTTGTATAGTAGTTAGCCGTACGATACTTAGAACAACAAATTGAAAGCACTCAAATGCCTCCCCTTAAGAAAAGAAAGTTGTTGTCAGTAAGTTGGGTCAGGCATCTATGTGGACTTGTGCGCTTAAGCTCTGTCTCGAAAGGTCTCGCAGTTTCTTGATATCTCGGCCGCTGAAGGTGACGATGAAGAGTCCGACGGCTTAACCGAAGAGGAAGATCAAGGGGAAGGTCATTTGGATGATGGTGCGTCTGATGAGGACATCGAGGACGGAGATGCCACGCGTGACACACCCAAATGGGTATCCACAGAGGGTAAGTCTCTGCTATTAGTTATATGCTCCCGGTTCATACCAATTTTTTGCAGACTCGCATTCACCGTCTGCGGAGGAATTGGCTCAGGATGTCATCAGTTGTTACCGGACCTCGAACACGCTGGATTTGCATACTGGTTTGTCGGATGCAATGCATCTATTTTTTCAGCCAACCGATGAAGACTCTCCTCTCTGGGTTTGCAAAGTGAAGGTAAGTATTTGGTTCCTGATTTCCATGTCACAATCCGACGGTTCAGCGACTTGCAGGCTGGCTATGAAACGGACATCGTCTTGTCGATTTTCGAGCGCAGCGGAGGACCTGACTTGTTCTCCACCTTTGCTTTGCCTTCGCGTTCAGGCCTCGTGTATATTGAGGCGCCCTCCTTTTCGCAAGCACTCAATTCCCTTTTTCGCGCATCAGACTTGTGTCCCCTCTATCCCGGTGTAATCAACAACGAGGTTCCTCACATCGTCCCTCTGGATGAGTGCCTCGTGTCCCTAATTTCACTCCCTCCCTCTCATTTCATCTCCGTGCTCTCCTTCATTTGCGTAAACGATCCACGTTCTATTTATAACGGTGATATTGGCTTTGCGACGCGCAATAATCACGACGGTTGGATTCAAATCGCAATAGTGCCTCGCATAACGCCACATGAGACTGGAACTATAGCCACCCTTCCTTGATAGAGCACTTACTCTCTCCTCACACACGCACGCGTGCGACTCTTGTCCCGTCCAAGAACATCAGTTACTTTTCCTATTCTAAGCGCTTAGTCATAACGCGTCCGAGGCAACGAGGATCGCAAACTCTCCCGATTTATGTTTTCAAGCGTCAAAGATCCTCCCTGCGACGATGCATCCCAAGAAATTCAGAATAGGTTTGATTAACAACCCCTAACCTTCTACATAACGTCAGTGATCCTCCTCCGAGGACTTGCACGTCGTTTTTTTTCGTTCCCTTCCTCTCTCCCCTCTCTTTTCTTTGCGTTGTCGTCCCTTTATCTTCATTTCCCCCCCGTTTATGATCTGACTTTGCTATAATTCCAGGTATCGTGCTAACCTATTGCCCTAATCTGACCGAGCCCTGTTAAATCAACCACGACACGCACATGATAGCGTTGACATGTCCTCGCAAGCAACCCGTGTTTCAGCTCACCACAAGTAAGCCTTTATCTCATACTTTCAGGTCTATCGTAACTCACCGAGACTCCAGGACTGCAAAAGAACGCCCATGCAAGCAATGCAATGGACTTTTCACTAATGTCGCTTACCATGTCCGGACCGTCCATCAAGCATCGGTGCAGGTTACCTATGCAGAAGAGGACGAGATCTCCGAGGTGTTCCGCAACGCGGACACCCAACAATTTCATTGTGATCGGTGCGCTAGAGGCTACGCCGACCCAGTCAGCCTGCAGGTATGTAGCGGCGTTCAATTTTATGGCAAAGTCCCTAAAATCCATGTAGAACCATTGCGCGGGGTGCGTTTACGTCGACTTTGCCGCCGCCTCAGAATCTCTTGATGCCCATGACTTCGGCCCTCTCCCGACTTCACCTTCGCGGTCTCCATCGGATCCACCAGGTTCACCGGTGCCGTCACCTATCACCCCGACACTTTTACCTGCCATTCGCCGCCCTCCTGGCGATGATAACGATGCCTTCGACGAGAATATGTATGTACGAGTGCCGGGGCCCCACACTATCGTCAACCATGACAGGTTCAACTTACCGGCCTTAGGAATCGTGGTCGATACCCTCTACCACGTCATAATATGTCTCACTTGTCAACATTGTTTGGACATCCAAATTTTACCTAGCCACATCAGGCAGCATTCACAGTCTATTATTGTACCCCGGAACATTGTCGCTTCACTTACCAAGGAGTTTGGTATTGTCACACCCGATGCCCTCGCCATTCCGCAAGATTTCCCGCTACCCATATTCGGCATCGCCATCGAGGATGGCATCTACCTCTTTTGCGACCATTGTGGACGAGGTTACTCTAGCATGCTCTCCTTGCGGTCCCATCAGAACGACAAGGTCAAGTGCCCCCGCAGGAATGATGAGCCCAATCGATGGACCAAGGGCTATGCGCAGACGTTCACGCGGGGACAGAACCGCGCGTTCTTTCGCGTCGATGTCCAATCCCTACCGCTTCGCACCGATACTGATGCTAACCACGTCGAGCTCTTCCTTCAACACCTTCCCGCACCCGACAACCCATCCAATGCTCCCATCGCAAGGCCAGCTCACGATCAGGATCTCAGCACATTCGCGCACCGCGAGCGCTGGCTCGACCACGTTGAAGGTTATGAACCGCAAGATGTTGCCGACATGGTACGCGCAGCTGCACCTGTCGACGGACCGATCCACAAGTTGCGACGGCATGTTGTTCAGTATGTCGCTGACGTTCAAGCACTCATCGGCAAACACGCGTCTTTCGGCATCCCCAAAAAATTTGCCCAGATTGGAGAGTGAGTCTTTTCTTCTCCATCATCTTCCATAGCTAACGGATATTTTGCAGCAACCAAGTGCTCGTATCGTTTAGCCGTGTCGAGCCTGCAACTGTGGACAAATATGCATCATGGATGAACCGACTCATTGTCGCGGTCGTTCGGTTCACGATTGGTTGGACACACGAATATGCATTCCAACTCACAAAAGACCAGGACGACAATGCCAGGACAATTCACAATGTATTACAGCACGGCCGCGATGACGCCACGGTCCGAATGGCCCTCCATCAATTCGCCTTATCTTTATTTGCCCATATCAAGACCGATCACCGCGACGACAAGTATTTCTCGCCTGTCAACCGATTCCTCGTACTTGCGAGCCTTCACCCAAAGGGACATTTCAGGGTGGCATCCGAAATCACTCAAATCATCGCCGCACTGTCGTACTGCATCCGTACGACGATGCTCCACCAGTCTGAAATCATAATGGCGGAACAAGACATTAGTATTAATCAGTCTGTTTTTCCCCCCCTCAATACGATCCGGACCCTCACACTTTATTCCAGGGCCTATGAACAGGTCAAGCAGTATCTCACCGACATGCAAGAGACTCCCATGTCATTTCTCTACAATACGCACTGTCTTCTCAAGGCGATCCGGAATGCCGAGGAGACTAACTTTACCGCTACTTTTACCGACGCGCTGTGTCGTGAAATCTCTTATCAGGGTAATTTGATCCATATCGACGGATTCACGAAGCTTGTAGCTGGAGTCCACGATGAGTACCGCAATATTCTTCACGAACACATATTCTTTGGCGAGGATGTTCCCGACCACCTCAAGCTTGCATTTGACATCCGCAAACTCGTCGACAACCCTCGTAACTTTGCCCATGGTTATTGTTTCTTAGACGACCCTCGCAACCCATTCGACAAGGTTAAGAATATGTATGCATGCTGGTTGCTTACCGATCCAGACCGAGCGTACAAGTTCACTTATATTCATGATGGTCACCTCGTCTGGAGGCGTGAACCCTGCCTAGCCCTTCTTGCCGCTTTTCAGCAAGCACGGTCAAAGCTCCTCATCTTGTCAATTGTGACCGCCGGGCCATCTTGTCGCGACACGGAGATTCTTCGTGAGCTCCTCCGAAATTTCTCTGGCACTGAGCTTCGCAACGTACACATCCTGTATCACAACCTCTGTCTTGTCGCGATTCAAGACAAGACAAGCCATCAATATTTGCGCAACAACTTCGTTCCCCATTGTCCGACGTATGATGTCAGCTTTGATCTTATCAGTAATCTGGCAATCTTTCGGCCATTTGAACGCATGCTTGTATCTTTTTTTCGTGGAAAGGTAGCAGGTGACCGCTACCACTTGTACTTGTGGCCAAGATACGACATTGATGCTGTCGTTGATGCTGTGAGTGCGATGCAGTTATTTCCATCACCCCTTATATATCTCTTTCTAGAGCGACAACAATCGTTACAGCGCCAGCGCGCTCCTCGGCGAAGCAACCCTCAAGTATGTAGGTGTTGAGCTGAAAGTTCGCAGCTATCGCCATGTTGTCAGCACTTTCCTGCGCTCCCTCGGGGATCCTCTTCTCTTCTCAATAAACAAGTCCTTTTTCTTCGACAAGATGCAGAATCACTCCACGGACATGTCTAATCGCAGATACGGCATCGAGTCTAGCACTGTCGCTAACACCGATACACGCCATGTCGAGGGTTGCATCAAAACGTCTATCAACTGGCATTCAATTATCAACATTGGCCAAGACAACCCCCTTCGCGTGTTGGTAGACAAAACGGCCCAGCCCGAATCTCTTGTTCCTGGTTCAGCCACGACGCCCCCCCATTCATCTTTCGCTGTTCCTGTCGGCACTGAGCTCACAAATTTTTGCAACTCCATTGCGGCAGCAAGCCGCCTGCAGCAAGAGTCTTTCATTTCTGAAACCCTGACGAATATCATGGCAGACCTCACGAATCGATACTTTCCTCCGCCTCCACCTCTGCAATCTTCTGATGCCCTGCGGCAGAGATCCACGGTCCTTGTCCATCCGCAGCGTATACGCGACCTTCGAATCTTCCTTGGTGATCCACAAGCCTCGTTTCGTCATCCTGAGCAAGCGGAACTCGTTGAGAAGATGCAATCACGGCAGAATCATCTCCTTGCGATTCTTCCCTGCGGAATAGGCAAGACTTTCATGGTTTTGTTTCAGGTTAAGATCTATGACTACGATAAGGTTACCATTGTCCTCCTACCTTTGTCCGGCCTCCACGCAGATTTTCGTCGAAGAGCGGATCAACATTCTGTCAGGTACTCCGAATGGATCCCAGATGGACAATTTAACCCCAATGCCAGTCTTATTTATGTGAGCATTGAGCACGCAAGCTTCCCCTCTTTCATTACGTGAGTTATTCTGTTGAATCCCCTTGTCGCAAACTTATATGTGCGGTTAGTTACTGCAGAGATCTCATTAACCAAAAACGCCTGGCGCGCGTTGTCTTTGATGAGGCATACAAAGTCCTCACCGATATTGATTACCGCGATGTCTTTCACCACGTCAAGGATCTCATACAATACCTACCGTGTCCTTTTACCTTTCTCTGTGGTTGTCTTCCTCCGACGCTTGAAGCTGCCTTTCGGGAGGTCACCGGTCTCGAATACCTCGACATCATTCGCATGCCGACAGCCCGCCCGGAACTCGCTTATGCCGTATATCTACTACCCAAAGACCGGGTCTTCTCGGAACTTATACGCTATGTCAAAGAACGCACGACGTCTTACCACACAGACGACAGAGCCATGGTATTCTGTCGATCAAAGGCCGACACTCAGAAAGTCGCTAGCGCCCTCGGTGTGCCGGCATTCTTTGCCGAGTCTGAGAAAGAGCTGCGCGATGCCAACGATACTGTATTTCACAAGTGGGTTGAAGGGTCGCAAAAAATCATGGTGTGTACGAGCATTCTAGGTTGCGGTGTCGATCTCCCATGCGTAAGGGATGTCATCCACTTTGATCTTCCTTATACTGCCCTCGATAAGCACCAACAAGAAAACCGCGCCGGTCGCGATGGCAAGCCCGCAAACGTTGTCATGTTTGTCGACTCCTCACGCGGAGCTCTGCCCGATAGAAAAACATACGATTTTGGCACTGGCATCCTCCTTCCGTGGGCAAAGGGCATTGTATGTCGGCGGCTGATGCCAGGTTATTTTATCGATGGCGTGGCAGATCCCTGCACAGGCATTCCAGGAGCACAGTTATGCGACAACTGCAAAGCCCTTTTATTGACCCCCATTCCGCCGATCACCCCTCGCTTGACAAAGAACCCCTTCTCGGTGGTCGACGCAGCGCCTACAAGCTCGTCATCCTTGACATCCCACGGTCTTGTTGGCCAGCCCAGCAACATACCACCAGCATTCAACCCATTAAACGCGCTCTTGTTCAGGCAGACGGAGCCTCCTCGCATTATGCAAACAGTGCCAGTGCCTCGTTCTGGTCACATGGCAGCTCCACCGTCCCCAACACCGATGCCGTCGACCTCCCGTCTAAACACTCGTCCAGCGCCATTTCATCCGAACATCACGTCGTTCGCACCCGCTCCGCTTACACCTGCAGGGGTCCAAGTTTTGATGACCGCCGGACAAAAAAGGGAAGAGCAGGAGCAGAGGTACCGAGGCCTCGCTGACACTATAGCAGCGGCCTTCAATACACTTCGGGACACCTGCATTGCCTGCTTTGTACGAGGCGCAGAAGACTGGCAGGAACATTCCCTGGCATGTTGCAAACATGGTGTATGCTCCCCTGGTGACTCGGATTGGCAGCAATGGAGAGCCGAAGCACTTACCCTCTCCGAAGGTTGGTGTTATAAATGCTGTGTACCCCAAGTAAGTTCCTCCTGTCTCGTGCATTCAACCCTCTCACAGCCATTTAGAAACGTGCAGGTGGCTGGCACTCATATGTCAAAAAGGACACGGTCTGCCCGGACGCGAATCTCATCAAAGCCGCAATTTATGTCCTATGGACTTACCCACCAACCGACTTCAAACTAGCCGATTGTGACTTCGTCGTTCCCGAATGCTTAGGTTCTTTGAATGCCTTTCAAGACTGGCTCCTCGAGGCCCCCCGCGACATGGACATCCCTCTCAAAAGGGGGTTCAACAACGCGCTGCGCCTTTTCGTCTGGTTATAAGAGGTGGTAGGCGGATGGTAGGTGAGGCGAAAAAAATCCGAGATGTTGGGTAGGTGAAGAGCCAGGTGAGATGCCAGGTGAGGGGCCAGGTGAGGAAGCAGGTGAGGAGGCAGGTGAGAGGCTAGGTGAGGAGGCAGGTGAGGAGGCAGGTGAGGAGTCAGGTGAGAAGGCACGTGAGGAGTCAGGTGAGAAGGCAGGTGAGGAAGCAGGTGAGGAGGCAGGTGAGAGGCTAGGTGAGGAGGCAGGCAAGGTACTAGTGTGGAAGGCAAATGAGGAGGTTTCAGACAACACATAGCTGTCTCAGATGTCTCAAACACTGTGTTGCCATTGCAAACTACTTTCAGCTATCTCAGACAACATGCAACTGTCTCGGACACTATGCAGACCATCTGCATGCATCTCAGATGACATGTGGACATCAGTTAGTGTGTGGCCATTGCAGACAAGTTGTGTGCATCTCAGATGACACTCGGACATCTAAGATGTCTGGCAGACATCCTATACAGTGTGCGGCCCTCGCAGACGACCTGTGTGCATCTCAACATAGCGTGCAGCCGTCGGACGACACGCAGATGTCTCAGACAACTGGCGGACGTCTCATATAGTGTGCAGCTGTCGCAAACGACCTACGTGCATGTCAGACAACACACGGATGTCGCAGACAAAACACGGACATCTCAGATGACCGGAAGTCATTTCAGACGACCTGCGTGCATCTCATGCAATACGCGGACGTCTAAAACAGTGTGCGGCCGTCGGAGACGACCTTAGGTTAGGTTAGGTTAGGTTAGGTTAGGTTAGGTTAGGTTAGGTTAGGTTAGGTTAGGTTAGGTTAGGTTAGGTTAGGTTAGGTTAGGTTAGGTTAGGTTAGGTTAGGTTAGGTTAGGTTAGGTTAGGTTAGGTTAGGTTAGGTTAGGTTAGGTTAGGTTAGGTTAGGTTAGGTTAGGTTAGGTTAGGTTAGGTTAGGTTAGGTAGGTTAGTTAGGTTAGGTTAGGTTAG